>BQKN01061555.1:161177-189540 GCA_022839385.1 Asparagus kiusianus | reverse complement strand
ACAAAATTGTGATATTATGCTTATATGTTGATGATATTCTTATTTTTAGTTCTGACATACAAATCATAAATGATATTAAACACTTTTATCACAAAATTTTGACATGAAAGATTTAGGTCAAGCTGATTTAATTCTTAACACTAAAATCTTAAAGAATGAGAATGGATATGTGCTGTCACAATCATATTATATAGAGAAAATTCTCAAGAACTTTTATGATCCAAACTGTAAACCTGTTTCTACTCCATATGATCCTAATGTACATCTAAAGAAAAATACAGGTTATCCTCAATTACAAAGAGAATACGCACAAATAATTGGATCATTAGGATTCCTAACAAACTACACAAGACCTTACATTGCTTATGCAGTAAATAGACTTAGTAGATATACATCAAATCCTGATAAGAGTCATTGGGATGCTCTAGAAAGAGTTTTGAGATACCTAAAAGGAACTATGAATTATGGTTTACACTATAAAGGTTATCCATCTGTACTAGAAGGTTATTCAGATGCAAATTGGATTAGTGACTCAGTAGATGTAAAATCCACCACAGGATTTGTACATGTTCCTTTTAGGAGGAGGGGCTGTGTCCTGGAAATCTACTAAACAAACTGTAATGGCTAGAAGTACAATGGAATCAGAAATGATAGCTCTTGATACCATTAGTATAGAAGCTGAATGGTTGAAAGATTTACTAACTGAAATTCCACTAATGCAAAACCATTACCAACCATTTCTATTCATTGTGATTGTAGGTCAGTGATTGACAAATGCCATCAAGAGAATACAAATGTGAAGATGAATCGACACTTGAAAGTGTGATATAAATCCTTGAGATATAAGATGAAAAACCATATAATAGCTTTAGATTTTGTAAGATCAGAGAAAAATCTTACAGATCACTTAACTAAAGGCTTATCTAGGGCAGTGGTCCTAGAATCATCGAGGGGGATGTGGTTAAGCCCATAAGAAAAATCACTGCAGTGGCAACCCAACCTCGCAGAGGTTCAATGGGTAGAAACAAACTGAATGAGTGATTAATTGTGAGGAGCACTGAATTTATTTGCTCTCATCCCTAGGGTGATCAGTGCTCATAAAAAGCAAGTGAAAGGTTGAGTCTAACTCTTAATGAATCCAAGACCCATGAGGCAGGATGCTTACTTGCTCGCATCCCTATTAGGATTCACCTATATGTGTGTAGTTGTGAGGCCGCGACTATGGGATCAGGGCTGCTCCCTAGTAACATACATGAAAGATACCTGTGCAAGGCCGATAATAGCGTAACCCGTTTAGAATTCTTTAAAACTGTACTATGTGTGCTTTTTGTAGAAATCCGATAAATGGGACTGGTTCAAGGCGAAGTCCACCAAGCCCTCACGGATCTATACAACTGTCACTAAGTGAAGGTTCAAACCGAAAGGTACCTCCACCTATTACCTAGTATAAGGGAACCAGCAATCTTATTTATTTGTTTTTAAGTTCTTCTTTTACTATTATTTCTGAGTTACTTTAAGTTTTAAGTTATGTGGGGGATTGTTGGAGTTGTAACTTAAAACTTGGGTTTGTAGAGGAAAAGAGGAAAAGTTTAGTCCCACATAGGAACTGGGATAAAAGGAAGGGTCTTTATAAGCCTTCCCTTTCTCTCCTATGCCTAGAAGAAAATAAAAGGTTATGCTCCACACCACACACGCGCGCGCCGGCCGGGCTGGGCTCGGGCTCGGGTTCGGGTCGGGTCGGGTGGCGCACGCACACGACCTGCGGACACGAATGCAGCTCCGGATTAATGGGCCCTTAATCTGCTACATTTTTATTTTTATTTTTGCTAATTAAAAACCATGATTAACATTTATAACATGACTAAAAACGTGATTTATTTTGTAACAGAAATATTTTGTAACGGCAAAGATTTATTAGTGTGATTAAAAACGTGATAAATATTTTGTGAATTTATTATGTAGCGGAAATGTTTTAATTTCATAACGACTAAGTTTTATTAACGTGATTAAAAACGTATTAACTACGGGTTTATGTATAACGGCTGTTTAACCCTATAAAAGAACCTAAACCCGAATAGATTTACACAGTGAAAATTCAACAATTTCTTCTTCTTCTCTGCTCTGTTATTACGATTTGCTGGTCCCCTAAAAGTCTAGAAGAATTCACAAAGCCTTCTTGAAGCTCGTGCCGACGAGAAGGAGGTCGCCTGACCGAGGGTCGTTGTATCCGCGTAGCCCTGTACGAGAGGGGGCAATTAGATTCTTGGGACAGTGCTTGCACGCCTCGACCATCAGGCCGTATTTCTAACTTCTATTTACTTTCATTTGAATTTCATTTCTGAGCTATAACAGTTATCTGTTTTTATATAATTTCTATTAACTGTTTAAAACTTAATTCGTGTTAATTTTTGTCTAAACAGCTAATATTCCCAACATGATCTAGCCCAATTGAGTCTATTCCAACCTTGACTAATGTAGGTCGACAACGTCGTAGGACAAGCATTGGAGCAACTAGTTCTCTTATATCAAATCATAGTGTCTTCCATGAGATAGCTAAAGAGTTTGGGAACATGAATAAGAATCTTGATCGCTTAGTGACCGAAATGGAAATGATGCAAAGTAAGAATTCACGATGGGTTAAAGTAGTGAAAAGTACACTGAGGTCTACTAGCGATGTGAGGTGGAACATACTTAACAACAATATCAACCAAGACTTGACGGATGATTTTCTAGAGATGGATGAGAACGAACGCCGTGACGTTATGCTATGGAGGCTTGCAGAATTAAATTAATTTATGTAGTTCTTGAGTATTATTGGTGTTTTTATAGTTTTATTGAACTGTAGGCTTACTTAATCATAGTAGTTTTGTTCGAGTAGAAACTCTTATTTAATTTTCTAGCACATTGCAGAGGCAACAAAAGAGATAATCTTTTATATCTATTTATATTATCAGAGTTGATTTATGTAACCAGTCCATTTGGACCAGTTTGAGAAATGATTTCATGCATTTATTAATACTTTATGGGTTGTTTTTCGAAATCTGTATGCCTAGAGTGGGTTTTGCATTAGGAACATACTTTTTTCCCTTTAAGATGGGGTTCTTTTTCAAGTTTGAGGTTTAAACATGTGCTTATGTATCTGTACCTATAGAAAATTTCTTGACTACTAGTAATTTTTATACTTATTATTTTATTGTGGACTTTAATTCATTTGTATCATATTATTGCTTGCCTGATGAAATACATAACTAATAATTCTACCATAAACTTTAATGAAAATTCATATGACTATATATTAATTCAAATAATTAATGCATTTGCACGAGTAACAAGAGCAATTACCCGGGTTGCACAACTTCTTTCAAAGATAGAGTCTTAAGAACGTCCCTAGCCTGGTATATATGACATGCAAGTACAGATCTTGGTCAACAATATTTGATTTCTACGGATGGAAGACAATCCACAAGAATTTTTGTAGAGTATACTGCATGTATGCTGATTGCTTTATGATGATGTGTATGGTTTAATGTGGAAGAGGACATATACAAGACACTTGTTTTATTAGTGTTGAAGAGATGGTGGATATTTTTCTTCTTACCATTAGTCAAAATTAAAGATATTCTCTTTCATGTGAAAGATTTGATCAGTCTTGTTTTTGCAATAAGTACTTGTCTCCATAAGGCATTGAAAGCTCATGCAGAATTATCCCCGTGCATGATGGCATCTCCTCCTAGTGAACTACCAAATTAAGTAAAATTGAACCCTCGATTTTGGTCCTATTTTAAAGTAATAAATTTTCTAATATTATATTATGAGTTATAGAAAGTTGTAATAATAATTAAACAACTAGTTTATAATTTTACTTTCAGGATTGTATCGGCGCGATTGACAAGACTCATAATCCATGCATGGGGTCTTGTGATGTAACCCCTTACTGTAATCGTCATGCCACTCTCTCTCAAAATATTTTGGTAATGTGCACATTTGACCTCAGGTTCATCTATGTGTTAGCGAGATGGGAAGGATCTGCAAATGATGCTAGAGTATAGAAGGATGTAATGAGTAGGCCAAACGGACTTCCGCTTCCAAATAATAAGATACGTATTTATTTTTCAATTTTATAATAACTTATTAGTTTATGTTTATCCATTATTACAGACAAATTCTATCTTGTGGATTGCGGCTATCCAAATAGGCTTATGTTCTTAGCTCCATATTGAGCTACGAGGTACCACCTCTAAGTGTTTGGCAATAGTCTTCAAAATCCATGAAATAATCAGTAGCTATTTAACCAACGACATTCGTCTCTTAGGAACTACATTGAGCCTATCTTTGGTGTTTTTAAGTCACACTTTACTATATTTAAAAGTCAACCTCCTGGATTTTCATATGAGACTCAAAAGAAAATAGTACTTGCATGTGTGGGTTTACATAACTTTTTGAGTTTTGAGAGCTCACAAGATTATTTTGATACTTCTAACCTTCCTTCTGAGTGACCACGTAATATTGCTCCTCCTAATGCCGATTCTAATAAGGAGAATGTATTACAAAGTCAAGAAACACGGCCATAGGAATATAGCGTAATTCTATGGTACAAGGCATGTGGAATGATGGAATACATATCTCTCAAGGAATATAGCTCTTAAGAACATAACTTAATATAGTTTTTATATGGTTAAACACTAGTTATTTTCTTTATGTACTTGAATAGTAGTTATTTTCATTTACGTACTTCAACACTAGTTATCTTCTTTTATGTGGTATCATTTAAACTGTTTAAACGAATTAAAGAAGGTATTCAACTTTGTTGCTTTCATTCGTTACTCAAAATGAGAGTGGTTTTTAAAATTAATGTTTATTTTTTTCTAAAAACTATTATTTAACATAATAATCTAATTAAAAATTCCAAATTCAAATAATCCATGAATCTAAACTTTAGTTCGAGAATCCGACAATCAGTCCACAAATCCAAAGTAAAAGTCCACAAATCCAAAATAAAAGTCCAAGAGTCCAAACCAAATGTTCAAGAATTCTACTCAAAATTTAAAATCCAAACCAACAATCCGACGCTCTAACCCAAAATTCCTAGTCTAGATCCCAATCTAAGATTGTCGGATTTATGGACAACTGTCCGGGTCTGAATCAACTATCCGCAACGAATAACGCCCCCTAAGAGAGCTAGGGATTTGAGAAAGATAAGAGTTTTGAGAATCAAAGCGAAGAAGAAAGGAGGTAAACAGTTCTATTTATAGGCTATCTCTAAACTTTGCTAAAGATATTCACCCTTAACTTTCCAAAAATCTCGCATCGAGCTTTGCCAAAGATTATCACTAGAAATCTTGCTTCGAGCTTTGCCAAAGATTCTCGACTCAAACTTCACCAAGAATATTTAACTGAATGAACTTCGCTATAATCTTAGGCATAGAAATCAAAGATCCAAATTTTGAATTCTTAAGTTGAGCCTCATTCAACTGACTTATTGAGCCTCCCCTAACCGACTTACTGAGTTTTGCCTAGGTGACTGTTTCTCAAGTAAGTGAACTTCGCCCCATTCAGCGGAGGGTTAAGGCAAACTTTACTAAAATGACATAGTGAATTTTACTAAGTCTCCAAATTGAGAAAATTCTAAACTCTATTTGTTTGAGACCCTATATAGTAAATTTTACTAGGTCTTCAAATTAAGAAAATTCTAAACTCAATTTGTTTGAGACCCTATAAGACAAATTTTATTAAGTCTCCAAATTGAGAAAATTCCAACTCAATATTTTTGAGACTACCAGTTAGCAAAATTCAATTCGACCCTCACCAACATAAGGAAACTTGAGCTTCACTTCCAACACACAACTCCATGTAGAGTTTAAGTTCACTACAAAAGTAAAGTTCGTACAGATCAAACACACAAAGATGAACAATTTCAAAAAAGAGAGTCCATATTTTGATCAAAGGCTCTACTGCATAAAGGCGATATTCTGACTATCCAATTACAAGGATAATGGATATTTGTTGCCATTTACTATTACCCTATACTCCTAAATATGAGTAATGTGAAAAGTGAGGATCATACATGAGCTAGACCAAGGTATAGCCCTTGATCCTCTGATCTCACAAAACTTGGGAGTCAAGTTTTTCTCCATGCAGAAAAACAGCTTCTACTTACTTCTCCCTAGGCCTTATGTCAGGAGAGGAGAAAGAGCTGTTGAACAAGAAGTATCCTCGTTGTTCCGAATTGGAACATGTCAAGAGGAAGAAGTATTTCTTGCAACCAAAATTTATCGTTGGGCTTAGTACAACCACATGACATCTAATTACAATCTAGGTTCACATTTTGAAACCTAATTATTGTTAGAGTCCTTGCTTGTGGAGCTCTAAGGATCATTCTTCAATTGCCATCATAGTCGTCGAACGGTCTTACGCAAAGCGTGACATTCGAATCTCTACACATCTATATCACAGTTCAACTCGTTCCAAGTGATCTACTGATTCTCAATGATCTACTCGAGCTTCACTTTCTCAGCAGACAACAGATCTGCCAGTCAGGGAAGTATGCGGAGTTCATCCGCTTGGTTTCCCTTCACTTGTGCAAGCTATTGTTGGAGCTATTTTACTTTAGCTCCTCTCTCGAGGAGCATCTCCGATCTAAATAATGGATACGTAGACATGGAGGAGAAGATAGAGATGAAGATGATGAAGTTGGAAGGGGAATGGTGCTATTAATAGCCTTTTTAAGAATCCAAACTTCTGAGAAAATTACATCTTTTGAGATTCGATTGGACCGGACAAAGATGCTAAATCTTAGCCTAAAACTCGGTCACATCTGTTAGACCCTAATGCCATTAGGAAAGAACCCTAGAGGGGGTGAATATGGTTTATGCTAATCTAATCCGGTTTAAATGCAATTAAAACTTACTAACAAATATCCTAGCAAATATGATATGCAACAAGATATATATACAAGGATATACAAATATCACAAGGGTAAACAAACTATACTAGATAGTGGATAAAATAAACGTAAGCAAGGCGACATAAACAATAAGCACTAATATAAATGTGACGCCCCTGGGTTCACACAAGGCTGCAGTCCTAGGTGAAACCAAGAATGTCAAACCTGCCATGCACCACACCGTGCAATAACACGTTTCACCATCACAATTACTATCTCTATAGTGGAAACAACAACAGGTGGAGGTACAAAGTAAGTAAAAGGTTCTACAATATATACTCGATGAAATGATAGAATATCAAATTAACACGTCTCATCAACCAAGTAAACTGGAATACATAGTCAAAGTCTGAAATGAATAGTAACAATTCTGGAGATCTCAACATATCTCAAAGTACATAATATCTGATACAGGAAATAAGGCACATAGCCTTTATAATTCTAGAACATAGACCTCTCAAGTCTAAAAAAAATGTCTCATGTGGAGTACAAAATAAAATACATCGAATAAGAGTATAAATAGACACTAGTAAGGGTCGTCCTCAACCTGCGACTCTCCGGGCTCCTGGCTCGTTACCTGAAAGGGGGAGGGACAACGAGCGTCAAGCGCTAGCGAGCAACATTACAACCAACCCCAAGGGATAGGGCTTGTTGTATATGAAAATACAGTTAATACATAATAATATAAAATCATTATTCTAATAGCGAATGGGTTTTGGTACTTAGGAAATCACAACACGAGCATAGGTACGTCGAGCGAAATAATCCAAACAAGGAAACCCTCATGTATATACCTTGTATCTCAAGTTGTAAATCCCTAAATACTAAACCCGAGATCTAATACAAGAAACAATAAAGGAAACGAATACAAACTCATCTCTACCGATAAGTGAAATCATGACAAGGCTACCGCAAGTGTCACGTCAAACTCACATGAGTGTTATGTCCGAAAACGATTAAGTATCTAAAACATAGACTGCATGAAGTGAACGTCCAACTCATGGACTGCAAGTACGAGTATCCAACACATGGACTGAGTATAACCGATGTCCAACGCATGGACTAAATCTAACCAATGTCCAACGCATGGACTGAATATAACCAATGTCCAACGCATGGACTAAATATGATCAATGTCCAACGTATGGACTGAATATAACCAATGTCCAACGCATGGACTAAATATCATCAATGCCCAACACGGGGACTTTAGTCGCTTATAGTCCAGCACGAGGACTTTGTCGCTTATAGTCCAACATGAGGACTTTGTCGCTTATAGTCCAACACGAGGACTGTACATGAACCATGAAGTACCACTAGTAGTGAAGTGTTTATTCTACTCTTATACATGTCTTGCTGTGCAAAACTAAACTTTGTATCAGGAAAAGTCATCTTACATAAATAACACATGAATTCAGTCTATGTGTTTGCACACAGTAGGTGATTAAACAGAAAGAATGAAGAAAACAAGAGAAATTCTGATGAGTCGACTCATGCTTAATAATGAGTCGACTCATGCCTCATGGGTCGACTCGCATGTCGATGAGTCGACTGAGCAGATCGTAAATGACAACAGGAAACGACTTCGTGAGTCGACTCATGAATTTCATGAGTCGACTCATGACTTATGGGTCGACTCGTATACTGACGAGTCGACTCAACAGAAGCAAAAAGGAAACATCACAACACTTCGTGAGTCGACTCATGACAGTCATGGGTTGACTCAACCTGATGAGTCGACTCATGATGAGTCGTGAGTCGACTCACGGGCTGAAATCTGCATATATCAAACTGAACTTGATCTAATTGTTCCTCATCTCGATTTTTCTGATATACAAAACCTCTAACCTTCAATTTTAAACTATTATACAGTAAGAAAAACACATCTATCATGAGAAACGATTTCTTATAGGTTAGATCTAACATTTAATCCCTATTCATGAAAGAAAACATTTAATCGATATAAAAACTCATATTTTTATTCTTTAAATAAAAATTCCAGATCTGGGTTTTCCTTAAAAAAAACTTGTTGGTGGGGGATTTGAAATCTGAACACATGATTTCTAGCATTCACCCTAACAAGAACATTGATTTATACTTGAAAATAAGTTTTAGGCTCAATAAAACTCATGAAAAACCATTATAAACTAATAAAAAACGTGGGAGAGGGGTTTGGCGAGATGTTACTCGCCTCAGATGCGAAGAAGAACAATCCCCCTCGCTGCAAATCCACAAGAAGCCGTTGAAATCCCCCAAAAATCGCCCAAGAATCCCAAAAACGAGCTAGGGTTTTGAGGGGAAGAGGAGGCTAGGGCTTCTCTAGGGTTTCTGATGTAAATGGGTGATTTTTGGGTGTTTAACAATATATAAGAGCCAAAGGAACCCGACCCGAAACCCACAAACCTGAACTGGAAAAGGCCAGAAAAACCCGATGAGTCGACTCATGACTTATGATGGGTCGACTCATGGTCATGGGTCGACTCATAATTTTTTATGAGTCGACTCAGCAGAAGAAAATTTGCAACAGGACTCGATTTTATGAGTCGACTTATGACAGTCATGAGTCGACTCAACCTGATCAGTCGACTCATGACATGTTATGAGTCGACTCATGGACAAAAATCTGCATACTTCGATTTCTTTAGCACAGGATTTGCAAACTTGCAACTCAACCTCATTCCTGAAGCATATCCACATCCTCATAGGCTCAAAACACTAGTTGTCATGCACAACCATACCATACAGATATTTGTTAGATATTATGATTCACTAATATTCACATATACGAATCATCAAAATCAACGGGGTCTTACATTCTTCCCCCCTTAAAAGAATTTCGTCCTCGAAATTCAGAAAATTATATCTAACTCATAAAGATACTAGAAAAGCTTGACAAGGGTCTAATCCAACCCGCACACATACACACCTCAAAATATTTACTTATGATAAGTTATAGGAAAGTTTTTATTTAACAGTCTAGGATGATTATATTCCCACTCAACACTTAATCGAATGGAACTAGTACGTCGGGTGAAAAATCCAAACAAGGAACCCCCCATATATATACCATGCGTTCCATAAGATTATGAATTAAGCGGAAATATCGTCATTCTAGTGTTAAATCTAAATTTAACCACGCATGAAGTCACACATATAATCATACATATAAATCACTCCACTTCCCCAATGGGTGTAGGAAGTTGCGCGACATAACATATTTGCGCTCCTGGAAATCATCTTCGACGTCTACACTTAATCTTCTAAAATGTAAATACTCCCACCTAAATCCTAACCAAATGGAACAAGTACATCGAACGAAAAATCCAAACAAGGAACCCCTCATATATATACCATATGTTCCAAGTACTTAGGAGATAAGTGGTATTACCCTCATTTTAGTGTTAAGTATAAATATCAGGATATACATATATATATACACAATAAGAATTCACATTATAATAAACTTAATTAAATTACCTGCTCGAACAACTATGGGTGGTCACGTCGTATGTCCTCCTTGCGCTCCCATGAAGCTTCCTCAACTCCACTTCGGTTCCATTGAACTTTCACCAATGTGATCACATTGTTCCTGAGTCTTTTGTCTTCTCTAGCAAGTATAGACCCTGGAATCTTAATAGAAGTCAAATCTCTAATGCGGTCATCACTTACTGCTACTCTCCATCATATGATTGTTTCTTGAACATTGAAACATGGAATACTCTGTACACTAGACATCGATGCTGGAACATCTAGTCTATATGAAACAACCCCAATAAGCTCCAAAATCCAGACTAGTTCAATATATCTCAGCTCAAGCTTCTCTCGCCTCCCGAATTCGCTAAACGTCTTTCATAGATGATATTTTCACCACTACTAACTCTTCAAATCTGAAACTCCAAATGCCCTCATCTCTTATCTGCATAGCTCTTTTGCTGACTCTGGGCAGCTAGAATCTGTTCTCTGATCAAATGTTACTTCCTCAGTAATTTGTCTCATAAGCTCTGGTCTAAGTATTAAATATTTCCTCGGCTCTACCCAATATATGGGCGCTCTGCAAGGCCTCCCGTGCGATACTTCGTACGAGGCTACACCAAATTGTTGCTTGATAACTGTTGTTATAAGCGAATTCTATCAGTGGAATATGATTCCTTCCAGTTGCCTTGAAAGTCAACGATACCTATCCGCAACCTGATCCTCAAATGTCTAATTTATTCTTTCTGTTTGACCATCTGTCGGTGGATAAAATACCTTATAGAAAGATAAATCTGTTACTCCAAAGAAATCCAGTAAACCCTTCCAAAAATGAAAAGTGACCACTGAAATCTCAATCTGACGATATTGTATCTGGGACTCCCTAAAGTCAAATAATCTCTTGAATGAGTATCCTTGCATACGTCTCAGTTGTATAGTTAAGTTAGCCCTTGCGGGGATACATGTATTGACTTCATCAGTTTATCCACTATCACCCAAATCAAACCATTTTCTTTCTTTGATTTCAACAATCCCTACGATAAGATCCATCAAACTGTCCGTCTACTCTACTCCGAAATAGTCAAAGGTTGACGTGATCCTGCTGGTCTCTGATGTTCCGCCCTTACTTATTTACAGGCAAGGTAGTTAGCTACATAAATCTGAAATCTTCCTATGTATATCACTTCATCCAAAAGTGTCTCTTTAGGCCCTTGTACATCTTAGGGGTCCTTGGATGTACTGATTCGCGAACTCGTAGTCTTTGGTAAACTCAATTCACCTCCTTTGTCTCTGGTTGATTTTCTTCTGGGAGAAAAGATACTTCAAATTCTAATTGTCTGTGAATAATTCATACCGTACTTCATATAAGTAAAGTCTCCATGACTTCAGTGCAAATACCACTGCTGCTAACTCCAAGTTTTAAGTGGAAAATAGGTCTGTTCATGCGCTCTTGATTGCTACAAGACATATGCTACTACTTTTTAAGTCTGCATCAAAACGTCTCCTAGTTTTGCCAATAATGTATTTGTGCAGACCACAAATATCCTGGATAAACTTCCAATAATAATCGGCCAAACTAGAAAAGCTACGAATCCATATTTCTGCCGTTAGTGGCTCCAAGTAAAGAACTGCTACAACATTAGCCGGACCCACTGCTATGCTCTCTCTCTATTGGTGACATTGCTTAGAAATCTAACTTCTGAAAATCAAAATTCATACTCGCTGAACTTGGCATATAACTGATTCTCCTGTATAGTCTTCAAGGATAACCGTAGTTGCTGCTTATGATTTGCTTTCGGCCACGAATAAGTGAGAAAATCATCAATAAAACTATCACGAACTGATCCATGAAGGGATAGAAAACTCAGTTCATAAAATACGTGAGTACAACGGGTGCATCGGTCAACCCAAATGGTGGGACCAAAAACTCAAAAGATTCACATCGAATCAGGAAAACACGGCGTTGGGATAATCCTTCTCTCGAACTCGCAACTACAATAAATCCAAAACGAAGACAAATCTTCGAGAAATGCTGCGCTTCACGTAGCCGATCGAACAGGTCATAAATCCTATCAAATCTGAATAGTGACCTGTCCAACTATCTAAAATCAATACACAATCTTATACTGCCGTCCTTCTTCTTCACGAAGAGAACCTGTGCTCTCCATAGAGACAGACTCCGACGAATAAAAACTCTAAGCTAACCACTCGTCCAATTGGGTCTGAAGCTCCCTCATCTCAGCTAATGTCATGCGATAGGGTGCGCGGGATATCGGGGCTGTGCCCGGCTGTAACTCAATGTAAATCTCAACCTCTCACACAGGAGGTAACCCAGGTATGTCCTGAAAGATATCCTGATAATCTGAGACAACTCTAGTCTCCAACAAATCAAAACTCTGATCCCGTCACATCTCCTCATCGATGAACACCAGGAGTGACTCCGCAAAGCGATTGCCCTGAGAAGTGGTCACAAACATCTCGGACCCATCGGACGCTCGAAAGATCTGACTGTTTTTGCAAAACAGTCAAATCTAATATTTGTAAGACGACAACCAATCCATACCAAGAATGACATCGGACTCGGGCATATGCAACCCTATCAGATCTATGACAAACTCCGACTCGCCTAGACTAATAATACACATCCTACAAACGCTCTCCAGAAGCGGTACCCCACCTAAAGGGATGGAAAACAAATGATGGAATGTCTAGAGGCGGAGCTACGATTTGGGGTCTAGTCATAAAAGCATACGAAATGAAAGAACATAAAGCCCCCGAATCGAAAAGAATACGGGCAAGGAAAAGGATTTATGAGGGACGTACCCTCCACAACTGATCTGCTTGCTCCATTATCATGCGGAACTACTGCATATACTCTGCCGGTGGATGAAGACTGATCTGCCGCTGGTGCTGGAGAATATGGAACAATCTGTCCCTGGGGAACCTCCTGAATTACTAGAACTTGCCTCTCAGTCTTATGCTGCTGATTCGGACCATTTCCCTTCTGATCTCTTGTTGGTGTACTGCTAAACTCAAATGCCTGGTGCCCGGCCTTGCGGCAGTTATAGCAAACTCCTCGGTACTTATGTTGCTGACGAGCTCTCTGATTCTGTTGGGATCCCTTCTCATGAGGGCCCTGCTGCTGCTGAGGTCCAAACCAATGCCTCTTGTTCTTACCCTTATCTCCGGGGTGCCCTTCCTTGTTCTTCTGGAAATTAGCCGTCTCATTTTCTTGAGAAATTGCAGTTTCAGCTACTGATGGCGGTGGTGCAATATAATTTGCCACAAGCTCCTCGATTGTTGCTATCCTAGCGACTAAAGGAGCCACAAGATCAATCAGGTACTGGGGAGCCTGCTGCGGCTCAGGTAGTGCCTGTTGTGGCTCGAGTGAAGTTTGCTGCGGGTCAGCCTGAGCGGCCCTTCGAGTGCGAGGTCTCCTACGTCCTGCCATCTCTCTGATCATAAGGAAATAAAGTTCATGAGTCAAAATATATACATATATATATATATATATATATATATATGCGTAACGTATCACCACACGATTTTTACAACGTATAGTATTCACACAAATACTTTAAACTTATACAAAAATAGTTGTTATAAAAAAAAAATTTCTCAAAATTTTGAGATATACGCATATATCGTCCTCACTCATACTAGGAAATCCTTACGGACCCTATACATGAATCCTAAGAAACTTTATCCTATCTCCACGACTCGACACAGGATGATCCTAAGGATACTGGAACTAGAGCTCTGATACCAACTGTGACGCCCCTGGGTTCACACAAGGCTGCAGTCCTAGGTGAAACCAAGAATGTCAAACCTGCCATGCACCACACCATGCAATAACACGTTTCACCATCACAATTACTATCTCTATAGTGGAAACAACAACAGGTGGAGGTACAAAGCAAGTAAAAGGTTCTACAATATATACTCGATGAAATGATAGAATATCAAATTAACACGTCTCATTAACCAAGTAAACTGGAATACATAGTCAAAGTCTGAAATGAATAGTAACAATTCTGGAGATCTCAACATATCTCAAAGTACATAATATCTGATACAGGAAATAAGGCACATAGCCTTTACAACTCTAGAACATAGACCTCTCAAGTCTAAAAAAAATGTCTCATGTGGAGTACAAAATAAAATACATCGAATAAGAGTATAAATAGACACTAGTAAGGGTCGTCCTCAACCTGCGACTCTCCGGGCTCCTGGCTCGTTACCTGAAAGGGGGAGGGACAACGAGCGTCAAGCGCTAGCGAGCAACATCACAACCAACCCCAAGGGATAGGGCTTGTTGTATATGAAAATACAGTTAATACATAATAATATAAAATCATTATTCTAATAGCGAATGGGTTTTGGTACTTAGGAAATTACAACATGAGCATAGGTACGTCGAGCGAAATAATCCAAACAAGGAAACCCTCATGTATATACCTTGTATCTCAAGTTGTAAATCCCTAAATACTAAACCCGAGATCTAATACAAGAAACAATAAAGGAAACGAATACAAACTCATCTCTACCGATAAGTGAAATCATGACAAGGCTACCGCAAGTGTCACGTCAAACTCACATGAGTGTTATGTCCGAAAACGATTAAGTATCTAAAACATAGACTGCATGAAGTGAACGTCCAACTCATGGACTGCAAGTACGAGTATCCAACACATGGACTGAGTATAACCGATGTCCAACGCATGGACTAAATCTAACCAATGTCCAACGCATGGACTGAATATAACCAATGTCCAACGCATGGACTAAATATGATCAATGTCCAACGTATGGACTGAATATAACCAATGTCCAACGCATGGACTAAATATCATCAACGCCCAACACGGGGACTTTAGTCGCTTATAGTCCAGCACGAGGACTTTGTCGCTTATAGTCCAACACGAGGACTTTGTCGCTTATAGTCCAACACGAGGACTGTACATGAACCATGAAGTACCACTAGTAGTGAAGTGTTTATTCTACTCTTATACATGTCTTGCTGTGCAAAACTAAACTTTGTATCAGGAAAAGTCATCTTACATAAATAACACATGAATTTAGTCTATGTGTTTGCACACAGTAGGTGATTAAACAGAAAGAACGCAGAAAACAAGAGAAATTCTGATGAGTCGACTCATGCTTAATAATGAGTTGACTCATGCCTCATGGGTCGACTCGCATGTCGATGAGTCGACTGAGCAGATCGTAAATGACAACAGGAAACGACTTCGTGAGTCGACTCATGAATTTCATGAGTCGACTCATGACTTATGGGTCGACTCGTATACTGACGAGTCGACTCAACAGAAGCAAAAAGGAAACATCACAACACTTCGTGAGTCGACTCATGACAGTCATGGGTCGACGCAACCTGATGAGTCGACTCATGATGAGTTGTGAGTCGACTCACGGGCTGAAATCTGCATATATAACACTGAACTTGATCTAATTGTTCCTCATCTCGATTTTTCTGATATACAAAACCTCTAACCTTCAATTTTAAACTATTATACAGTAAGAAAAACACATCTATCATGAGAAACGATTTCTTATAGGTTAGATCTAACATTTAATCCCTATTCATGAAAGAAAACATTTAATCGATATAAAAACTCATATTTTTATTCTTTAAATAAAAATTCCAGATCTGGGTTTTCCTTAAAAAAACTTGTTGGTGGGGGATTTGAAATCTGAACACATGATTTCTAGCATTCACCCTAACAAGAACATTGATTTATACTTGAAAATAAGTCTTAGGCTCAATAAAACTCATGAAAAACCATTATAAACTAATAAAAAACGTGGGAGAGGGGTTTGGCGAGATGTTACTCGCCTCAGATGCGAAGAAGAACAATCCCCCTCGCTGCAAATCCACAAGAAGCCGTTGAAATCCCCCAAAAATCGCCCAAGAATCCCAAAAACGAGCTAGGGTTTTGAGGGGAAGAGGAGGCTAGGGCTTCTCTAGGGTTTCTGATGTAAATGGGTGATTTTCGGGTGTTTAACAATATATAAGAGCCAAAGGAACCCGACCCGAAACCCACAAACCCGAACTGGAAAAGGCCAGAAAAACCCGATGAGTCGACTCATGACTTATGATGGGTCGACTCATGGTCATGGGTCGACTCATAATTTTTTATGAGTCGACTCAGCAGAAGAAAATTTGCAACAGGACTCGATTTCATGAGTCGACTTATGACAGTCATGAGTCGACTCAACCTGATCAGTCGACTCATGACATGTTATGAGTCGACTCATGGACAAAAATCTGCATACTTCGATTTCTTTAGCACATGATTTGCAAACTTGCAACTCAACCTCATTCCTGAAGCATATCCACATCCTTATAGGCTCAAAACACTAGTTGTCATGCACAACCATACCATACAGATATTTGTTAGATATTATGATTCACTAATATTCACATATACGAATCATCAAAATCAACGGGGTCTTACAATAAATAAACGCTAAGGACAAACGCAAACAAACAATATGATCACGGAGTTTGGTCCCCACGACCTACGTCTCCGCTCCTCACCTCGAGGAGATCTCCACTATCACAATCGAGTTTTCGACGCTCACCCGAATAATATTTACACCACACAATATTGGTTTTTAACGCTCATCGATCAATGTTCACAATCAGTCACAATGTAACTACACAAACTACAACCTCAAGTGTTGGCCTCTCATGTGTCTCCCTCAAGTGTTAGGAATTACAACCTACCTCTAGGCATTACCACCTACCCCACTCCTCTTGGGACCAACCACGTCTCTCACCTCTACACTCCTCTTAATATATTTGTGCAATACAAAGTGAATCCTCACAATTAGGCTCAATACAATAAATGTTTGTTCTCTACTATGAATGAGAACACAATGAAAGCTCACACTCTAAGTCACACAATCCCTACAATCTAAATTATACTATGTATGAAAATACAACAAGCTCAATGGTTGTGTGTGTAAATAAAGAGTAAAATAATTAAAAACTCAATATAAAATCTAGATTATGGAAATTAAGATCAAAAATAATAAATAGCTAGAATTGAGTTTAAGGAAACTTCTCTATAATGACAAGAGAGAGGGAGATAAGTTGAATGCCCAAACACCAAAGATTATCTCCTCAAGCCCTTGTGAAAATTTCTTCATAAACTCTTAAATACACTTTTAAAACCCTTAAACAAACTTGTAAAACTTTTTAAAACTTTTTAAAAAACTTTCTTCTTGTTCAAATGAACTGAGGATATGTGTGGGTATTTATAGGAAACCACAAAGCCCAGAAGAAACCAACAAAACCCAACAAAAGGATAAAAAAATAGAAAGCTAGAAAAAACTAGTCGTTGGGCCGTCAGTCGACTGATACTGTTCATCAGTCGACTGATGAGCTGACCGTTATAGGCAGCAACATGTCATTAGTCGACTGATGAACTGGTCAGTCGACCATTGACCTCATCAGTTGACTGGTCAGTCGATCGAATAAGAAACATAAACTATTGGTTATTCTAGACGATTTTTTCAGTCGACTGAACACTTGCATCAGTCGACTGATAACATAATATCAGTCTGTTTTGAAAGGTAAAACTGATTTTTAAACTGTCTTTAAAAATAACAAATAAAATCAAAAAAATATAAAACTTTGGGGAATGCTTGTAAACATGAAAATAGCACCTCCCAAATGAGAAATCTCTTCATTTTACAAAATAGTCCAAAACATGAAAATGAACAACACTTGTTTTTGATATTTTGACTAAGCCATATTTTGAAACTTTACAAAATAATTTTATAGACTTAATAAAAGATATATATAATGATAGTTAAGTCCATAAACCAAAAATACAATCTTTTCTCAAAAATACATATACTATGAAATAAAACATGATTTTATTGAATTAAATAAACTTGCTATTTATGAAATCATATATAAGTATGTACAAACATGAAACAAAAATGTATTTTTTTAATTATATTCAATTATTTCATATTTAATCTTGAAAACTTATAAAAACCAAAACATGTATATATATAACTATATATATACATAGAAATCAATATAATGTGTGTATATGATATTGAGCTTAAAATATCAACACACATAATATAAAACCTAAACTAATTTACCAAGCGATGATCTTCATGAAGCTCTATCCTGGTAACATGGACGAAGCTTAAACTTTGATCTTCAACTAGAATTACAAGGCTTCACTCCACTATTTTGTCAACCTCCATTGGATATGATCGTGAATGCTCAATTCTATCCATCCTCCAACTCATTGTTTGCCTAGAACAAATACAAAAACATAAACACTGGACAAACAATATTAGTAGTAAATTATTTGTTAAACATCATTAAAATAAAAAGGCCAACAACATCTATAGCAGATCTCATGACGAAAGAGTTAAAACCAAAATAGGTATATTTGTCAGCTTTCCAACGCATCTTGAATTATCTCATTCTGCGATCGGACGAAATAGTTAAGACCAAAATACCTGAGACAGTCTAAGTTGTCTCGGACATGTGCGAGACAGTCGAAGTGACTCGCGACCAGGTCAACTCCCGACATGTATTCTGATAATATTGGCTTCTAGAACTCCTTGGGGTTATCCATAAACATGTGAGGTTATCCTTAAATATGTGAAAGCTATTACACAACCGAAAATCCACCTAAACGGATAATAACGATTGTTCTTCGATCCTATCCACAAACACGGCATTTCTATCCACAAACATGACATTTAAAGCCTATAAATACATCCCTATAAATACATCCCTAGCACCCTCTTAAAGGCAGATCTGAAGGAAGCATGAATTTCAGATGAGAGGCTAGCAGATTTTGGTGAACTCTGGCATAAAGAATGAGCGTTTCCAAGGATCTGAGGCCCGTCCCCCCCCATTCCTTAAGGTCAGGCTTGGTCTTGATCTTGAGAATAGTCGTAATCTCATTTCGTTGAGATTATCACTTCAGCGATTACTTTCTTCGTGAAGCAAGAGCTTTAATCAATCTTCCGTCAACCGGATCTGATCAGTGGTTGCCCACAGATAAACCTCAGCATAGGTAAAGATCTCACGCAAACAGAGACTAATAAATAGGATCTGTGTATTGTTTGAAGGAGATTGCAATTTTTATTTTTATTGTTAAAAGTCTTATAAAAAGATCAATCTTTTTGAACTTGTTGTAACGATCAAAGTTGTAACGAGTTATACAATGAAGACAATAATTTCTGACCCAAACACGTTGGCGATCACAGTGGGAGGTTTGAGACGACTCTCTAACTGTAAGAATGTTTGATCGCTCGATATAAAAGTGATTCTCTCGTTCATGGAAGGAATCAAGAGAGGAAAATAATTTCTGACCCAAACAAACTGGCGACTATAATGGGAGTTGACAGCCTCGCTGCCGAGGCGGTAGTGTCGCAACCAAGAATCTTCATTCCGGTTGACGAAGAGGTCGAATACGAGTTCGACCAACAGAAGTACGAGGAGTATATGTCTTCCTCCTCCAGATCATCTTCCCCTCGCAAGCGCAAGAAGATCAACGCTGTCGAATAGTACGAGGAGCAACTTTTGATGCAAACTCTACCCTTTAAATTTATATACGGCAATATTTTTTAATTTTCCTTTTCTTCTCTTTTGTTTTCCAGAGCTCAACTTGGGTAAAAATAGTAAGTATGCTATGTATTTTTTTTCTTTCAGCATTTGTCCATGTACTTTTTAGTAATAGATACGATATATACTTGGTTGCAATTTTATATGTATCCTCTTTTCTATCATGAAACTTACTCACCTTCTCTACTTTGCCATTGCTTGAGGCTCTAAGGTGGCATCATCTTGCTCAAGTGTAAGTCTAAATTTTTACAAAAATCCTGTCATTTGTTATAATCTAGTCACTGGTAAGTTCTCAGGTCGAAAGTTGCAATTTGACTTAACATATATTTGGAATAAATAAAAAATAAACTTTTTAAGGCATCTGATTTCTTTTGATATTAATATTTTCTATTTATTGATTTTCTTTTGATTTATTTCTATTAATTAGGGGGAAAATAAAAATTATGGGAATTTTGTAAGGCATGTATTATCTATATGCCTTTGATTAAATCTGCATGTATACTAACAGTCTTACTCTTAAGCGTGAGACAGCTTTATGTTTTTAAAATTATTAGATTAATTATGAAGGAATTTGCTGAGGTATCTATCTAGTTTTTTTTTCCTTTTTTTTCTTAGCTTTTTAGGTTTTTCAAGTTTGCTTTAGTTATAGAATACTTTATTTTGGTCTTAGGCAATAAAATCACTGGTGACCATCTCTTACTAAAAAACTTTGATTTACTTTTATGAAATTTCATAAAATCTAATTGAGGTTGACGGATATGAAAGTTGAGTTAGAATATGATCCAAAAAGTCAATACCTTTCTGTATTTTGATGACACTGGGATGGTTAATATTAATCTCTTTTTTAAAAAAGCAGCTGGAGAGTAAGAGGGTTTGGCCTTATTTCTAATTTTAAATTTCACTGTAATTTTTGCTGTAGTTCTGAAAACTTATGCGTGGACATATGCTTGCATCAACGAAGTGCGTTTTGCTAGACTTTTTTCACATTGTTTTATACAAATTAACCTTTTGGTATTTGTTTCGGAACATTTTATTTCATTCAGATTTTCCAGTCTAACATGTGGACAATGTATTGGAACTTGAAAATGGGCTCCATTATCGTGTATTATTCTCATCCACGGTTAGCTCAATATTTATACGGGAAAAATTGCAAAATAGACCGTTTTTACTAATTATTTAGCAAAATAGACCGTTTTGCTAAATAATTAGCAAAATAGATCTTTTTTTGGCCAACAAGCCAAAAAGAGGTCTATTTTGCAAAACAGTTCAGAAAACATACGAGACTAGTAGGACTAGTAGTCCCGTATGTTTTAATCACGGATTAGTAAAATTTTCTACTCAGAAAACATATGGGACTACTAGTCCCGTATGTTTTCTGAGTCACTAATCCGTGATTAGTTGGCTTTGAACATACGGAACTAGTAGTCCCGTATGTTTTCTGAGCCTTGTTTTTTAAAATCGACCTCTTTTTTTCAAAAGAGGTCTATTTTACTAATTATTTTTTAAAGTGGTCTATTTCGCTATATATTTCACAAAAATGGTCTATTTTACAAATTTTCACTTACAGGAATACAAGGGTGACAAATTAATCGCTATATGTTGCTAGCGTTTTGTGTCAGTTAGAAGTATTCACATAGCTTTCTAGCTAGCCAAGCGATATGACCTCACAATGCAACACATTGATAAGGGTGCAATTTCGTTGGTCATCGCGACATGAATTTGAATACTACGTTCACCCTTCACCTTGTGTAGCATAGCTAGGGGAACACATTTTTAGTACTTGAAGATGATACTTTTTAAGGATTTGCTTGTTGCCCTGCATACGCCATTTATTCGTTTTACATTACTTGCGCGATTGCTAACTTGTTGACTACATGCACTTCAAATTGCTTTGCACATACACGCTTAATAAGTTTGACCATCCTCTTCGGTATATGCTAGCTTCATGCTTTCTTTTTCTCATGACCACAGAAGGTTAGTAAAATCTTATTTTTGTGTTTTTTGCGTTTTTATGCAGGTGGAGTAGCCGTTGGAATGATACTCGTGCAGTTGGAACATAATAATACAATCTTTGTATCGTACTTCAAGAGCCAAATTCCCTCTTCTTAGAGAATCTAATGCGAATTAATATTTGCTTTGCCTGCAATTTATTATGGACCATGGTTTTATATATTTTCATGTGATTTTTTTTAGCTTTCTCTATGTAGGTAAACTTGCCCTATATATATGTACATCTGTTTGGGGAAACGTATTGTGGATGACCAATTCTTTTATTTATTTATTTATTTTTCTTTTAGTGTTATGAACTGTTATTTCATTTTTTTAAGCACATAAAATTTTTTAAAAATTGAAATTTGTCTATTTTGGAAAAAAAAAATTCAATGCTTAATAAGTCCGTGCATCCCACGGCTCTGGAACTAGCTAGTATTTACGTAAATAGAATAAGTCAATCTTTGTGGACAGAATATACATTTGGTTTTATTCTTGGTTTATAAGTTATAATTGTATTGAATTGAATCATCAGTGCCATTAATAACACTGATTTATAAGCGGCCTCAAGATTTTTTTTTCATATTTTAAGAAAAATACATAATAATGTCATTAATAACACTATATATACATAATCAAATTTTAGTAATTTCATCCCATATATAGGGTATACGAGGAACCTCTTCGATTAGAATTATCAGATGAGTGCATAAAATACACAACAGAAATAGTGGGAACAAAAAGGGGTTATTTGGCTATATACCCCTCAATTCTTCTATAATTGCATACATACCCCCCATATCTTCATAATTGCCTATATACCCCCTAAATCTTATATTTTGGGTTAGGGGCTGTTTGGTTGGTTTCCAAAAAATCAAGAAAAGGAAAATGGTCATGGAAATCAATAAAATATTATTTTTATTCATTTCCATCCCTAAAACTCACCACAACATCCAAGAAAATATTATTTTCATCTCACAACTCATCTCATATCATCTCCTAAGGGCTTGATTGTTTCGTAAAAAAATGCAGAAAGTGGGGGAAAGTATGGGAAAGAAAATTGATATAGATACATTTTGATATTTTCCTCCATTTTCAGATGTTTGGTTTGTCAAAACTATAAAAGAAAGTGGGGGAGAAAATGAGTTGTCACCATATTATTGGATGAGATGAGTAATTTTTGATGTTTTCCTCCACTTTCCTTGTTTAGATTCTTTTCTTGTGTTTGGTTCATTCTTAAAACTAAGAAAATAGATGAGAGAATATGAGTTGTCATTATATTATTAGGTGATGTGACTCATACTTAGGAAAATCAATTTCCTTGGTTTTTTTGGAGGAAAGTGATGGAAGAAAATTTTTAATGAGATGAGATGAGTTGTCACCATATTATTGGATGATGTGAGTAATTTTTAAAGATAGTAAAAAGTGAAGGAAAATAGGGTGAGGTGAGTTGGATGAGTTGATTGATGTGACACATTTCTTGTGTTTAGTTTATTTTTAAAAGTAAGAAATGAGATGAGATAAGATGAGTTGTCACCATATTATTGGTTGATGTGGGAGATTTGTAAGGATGGAAAATGATAAAAGTGAAGGAACATGACGAAAGTGAAGGAAAATGGGGTTTGGAAAATAATGGAAACGAACCAAACAGACTCTAAAAATAAACCAAACACAAGAAATGAGTCACATCATCTAACTCATTTCATCTCTGTTATGATCATTCACCGTAACAAAATAGAAGTACAGGAAGAATACTTGCATGAGCCCAAGCGAGCTATGGTCCGAATCGACTTTAGAGGCTCAAAAGCACAGTCAGAGCCAAACCCCTCGACTAGGCAAGCAGACAATCCTTATTCCAACCGATAGGTCATCATGACCGACTCGAAGAACGGGATCAGTTGTTCCCTCGCAATTAAGACGACTCCTCGAGCAGACGACTCGATTACACGCCTGACCCGAAGTCCACTCGACTGTTGGATCGGCAAATCATAATGATGGCTCACGGATCAACCAGCCTCGACTAAAGGGATAAGATCCAACCGGGATCACTTCAAACGTCACTCGAAGCTACAGTGTTGACCAGTCCTATCAAGATATACGCTCTGACAAGGATCTCCTGCATAAGTCGCCCGTTCCACTCACAAATCATTTCCCAGATAATCGCCATGATGCTTCTCTGTGCAACGAATAACTTCTCCTCTAATTCCCAGCCGCCACCTAGAGAGGGAGAAGGACGGCCACGCAGCCGACCTACCACTACAACAAAATATAACATTGCCGACGAAACAAAAACATCGGCAAAAGTTTAAAAAACATTTGGAAAAACCTTTCCTGACGCAAAATGCAGCGTCGCTAACGCGTCGCCAAAAGTACGTCAAGGAAAGTATTTGGCGACGCAAATTGATACGAGTTGTCATGCGAGCACCTTTGATCGCAGAATTATCAAAGGTGGGTTGAGAAGAGGATGACAGAAACACAAGCATAATTTAGTATATGGCGAATGAAAATACCTTCTCTAGATTATGAGTATGAAAAAATTACAATCCCTCTCTCACAATCTCACTAGAATCGAGGACAAACTCTCAATTCTCACTAAACCCTAATACAATGATTAGAATCTCTCTCTGAATCTATCTGATTCTCTCTGATTGTTTAGAAACCCTAAAACAATCCTTTATATAGGTGTACAAACGTGGATGGCAATTTGGTAAATAACCAGACCCAAAACCAACAGGAATTCGTGTGAACAGAACCCCAAACGAACCAGGAAACCATCGATGAGTCGACTCATGACTGAGATGAGTCGACTCGTCAGAAACTGGACAAAACACAAAAAACCAGCGATGAGTCGACTCATGACAGTCATGAGTCGACTCAACCTGATGAGTTGACTCATGACTGTTATGAGTCGACTCACAAGCTGAAAACTGGATACTTCGATTCTTCTGCTCGTCGTCTCGTTCCACGCTTCCTCCCGCGTTCCCTTGTACTGTTTGACACCTCTATTCTCATGCTATCATGAGAATCATCTATCTTCAAGCTCCCATGAGAATCACTAAGTTCCGAAGAGAAGATACACTCATGTCACAAATACACTGCGTCGCCAAAAGTATACTTTTGGCGACGCGTCATGTGTCAGGAAAAGTATATCTTTTTGCGATGCATAATATTTTGTGTTGACAAAAGTGTACTTTTGGCGACGCATGCAGCGTCGGCAAAAGTGTACTTTTGGCGACGCATGCATAATCGGCAAAAGCTATGCGTCAATAAAAATATAGCTTTTAGCGACGCAAAATTGTTCGTCGCTAAAAACTATACTTTTGGCGATGCAAGTTAGCGTCGGCAAAAGTGCAGCTTTTAGCGACGCAGAATAAAGCGTCGCTAAAAATTATACCTTTGGCAACGCAAAATAGCGTCGCTAAGAGATATTATTTTTGACGACGCAATATAGCGTTTTAAGTCGGTAAAAAGTATATTTTTATTGACACTAATTTGCATCGCCAAAAGTTTCTGTCAACTACGCTGAACCTAAACATCCACAACAAATTTGCTCCCATTCACATCAACAAAGAAACCAAACATCAAATTATACTCCAAACAAATTGCATATTAACAGCTAAAATGAAACAAATAATAACATTAGTAAATAAATTTAAACACAATTCTATTAAACAAATAACAAGTGTTTGTGTCACGCCCCGCTTCCCAAAATACCCGGGAATCGGAACGTGAACAAGACCGCAACGTATTTTAGATTGAGAAGAAATATACACTATCATTTTTTTTCTCTTCTTTTTTTCTCAATCCAATACGCTAAGCGTCTGAAAATAAATACAATGCGAAGTCACAGGTCCCCGATCACAGTAGTGAGAATATAATAAATAACTCAGAACAGAATGATCTATATCACAAATAGAATATCATCCGTGAAACAAAGTTTGGGTCAAACATGCCCTTATTACAAAAGAGTCCAACTAAATATGAAAATACATAGTCCAACAGAATAAAAGGAAGTACTATAAAAAGACTAAATCGCTCAAAAATACTAAAAGAGAAAATACTGCATAAGTAATCTAATATCCCTCAACGACTACAGAAAAGAAATGACTGAGTTCCTGCTTGCTCTTCTGCTTCATCTGGAATACACTCCGTTTGCAAGGCATCTCCATATTGTACATGTTCGTCCTCTAAATCTGATGTACACCAGAGAAAACAGGTGTACGTCAGCATGTATAGCACACGGCAAGATCCCATAAGGGAGAAATAAAACGGTCGAATGACCAATGCAATGACATATAACAATAATAAAAGCATGGAACTGGGATATTATTAATCTAAAGAAATCCACCACTAGAATAGCGACCAACATAATCATCCACATATCAAGTCATACAACTAGATGGAATTAATACTTAAAAATCTACAACTCGAGACGTAGTACGTCGAGCGAAATAATCCAAACAAGGAAACCCTCATGTATATACCATATGTCTCAAATTGTAGATAATTAAATAATAATCCCGATCCTTGTATGAAAAGAAAATATAACTAGTCTCTATCTCATAAGAATCCAAACTCATCCAAGTAACAAGTCATGTAACTAGCCATTCTATAGCAGGTCACTGGTCACATCTCACGCAGAATCAATGCTCCTGTCATCGGATACTGACTGTTCATAAATCCCCTACGTGCATCCAATCTTGCTACACATGTGGCCAGAGGACTACACGTAAACCGTTTTCTGCCTGGTCTGAACTCAAGCACAACTCGGGTGACGAAACGATTTTACTGACTAAAGTGATGTACACACTTCACTTTAGCCCTACAAACCAACCCCAGTGGCGACACCAACCACTGGCGCGAGCCTGGAAGATACATCAACAATCTTATCTGATCACATGAACACTGACTTCCCCATCCCAACTCTTCTCATTTTTCTAAGTTAATCATAATCTCATTGAAAAGTCGGTTCACCGCCTAACCAGTCAACACACTCACACATGTCACTAAGTCTGTTCATGACGCACAAGGCTACTAAATCATGAACTACTAAGGGTTCTCAAACACAACATGGACAATACATAGCATACCACGTAATTAAAATAAGAATCATGGAATCGACGATTGTTTTGCGCATCACACGTTCATCAACTAAATTAATTCAAAATAAATGATTCTTTCGCAAAATAAAATTCTTTTAAATAATAAAAAATGATTCTTTTTCCAAAATAACTTCTTACAATTTATCATAATTTTCCTCAAATGATTCTGTTCTCAAATAAATTCTTTTTAATTAATAAAATTATTCTAAAATGATTCCTTTGCCGAAATAAATTCTTTTAATTCATAATAATTATTCTAAAATAATCTTTTCTCAAAATAGTTTAACGCTTCAAATAATCCGTTTTCCAAAATAAATTATTTTAAATTATCTATTTAATAATTATTCAAAACTAACCCCTTTTCCAAAATAATTTCTCTTAATTTATTTCTCACAATTTCATTATTAATATTAATCATCCATAAGCCCACGCAGTTAATAACAATATAAACGCTACAACATAATCTAAAAATTGAATGACGAGTCAAAGAATATCGGGATCTTGCCTCAGGTTCGTCGAACGGATCAATGCTGTCAGCGCGGGTCCGTGAGTCTGATCTCAGCGCGGGTCTGAAGAGTGTTGGTCGGAGCTGTTGGGGACTGTCATCAGTGGGAGAGGTCGTCGGCGATGTCAACGGCGAGGCGAGGACAGCGACGAGCTCGGGCAGTGATCGTGGGGCGACACGAGCGGACGTGAAGGCAGCGGCGACGAGGTGGGGGCTGAAGGAGTCAGGGTTAGCGACGTCGCTGGTGGCACGGTGGCGGTGAGCGGATCTGGGAAGGAGGGGGACGTTGGTGGTGGTCGCGCGGGTGGAGTAGGCGCTGGAGTTGGGTTCAGGCGCCGGAGGGGAGGGCAGAGGCGGCTCTGGCGTTGGTCGCCAGAGGCGGGGGTTGAGGCGTGCTGCAGCGGGTGGCTGGCCTGGTGGCAGGTCTGGCTGGAGTGGGGCTGGACGTGGAGCTCATCGGAGCAGCGAATGGTTAGAGGGAGGTGGCCGCGAGGGTTGAGCGGCGGCGGGAGAGGCTAGAGGCGAGCGCAGACTGGTGGAGGTGGTGCGGGCGGCAGAGGCGGTGTGTGGCCGGAGCGGAGGCCGACGGGGTGGCGTGGACAAGAGAGAGAGGGGAGATGAGATAAGGACGAAGAAGGCGGCGGCTGTTTGCGTTTTAGGGAAGAAGAAAAAAGAGAGAGAGATAAAATAAATGTGTATATATATATATATATATATATATATAT
>BQKN01061555.1:121309-153862 GCA_022839385.1 Asparagus kiusianus | reverse complement strand
ATCCGCTTTCAAATCCTATAAATAGAGGAGAGGGGGTTCATTTTCAAAGGTTGGAAAATTTGGAGAGGTGAAGCTCTGCTGGATTCGAAGCTCAGATCTAAAAAAGATTCAAGCTTTGGGACTTTGAGGACTTGCTCATCCAGATCCGGTGCTCAGCGATCGTCTACGCCAAATAAGGCAAGAGTTCGAGAGGAATCAGATCTCAGATCTACGCAGGCATACTCCGGATCAAAGCTTGGTCTTTGATCCTGAGAATAGGGCGATTATTTCCTTGGTGAAATAATCCCCCTTGGCTATTATTTCCTTCGTGAAATAATACTCGTCGTACTGCGTAGATCCGACCGGATCTAGATCTCGCGGTGGTCCACGGATAAACCCCGGCGCAGGCGAAGAACCCACGCAATCGAGCGACCGCAAAACAGGAGCTCGTGATTTGTTTGACAAACAAGGATAAAAAGTTATAATTTTTCTTTTCTTTTATTTGATCTTCATTGTAACCGGATCTTATAAAAAGACCGGATCTTTGTAATCGATAAACTATTACTAAGAGTGCAATGGAATCGATGAAGAAAGCAACGATTTTTCCCGCGAACACCCACTGCCTGGATAGCCAAGGGACCTAGGGTTGGATTGTAAACAGAACCCCCAGGGGTAATGATCAGATCCAATATCGCTCAAGCTCCTATCGACAATGGCTCCCCCGAACCAAGAGCAGTAATCAAGTCTGTGGCAGGCCATTCGGACCATCACCACCTTCAAATGAGAGTCCTTCCTCACCAAGGATGAGATTGCGGGGAAAACTCAAGGGCTCGCTATCTGGTCTTCTCAGGAAGATTAATAGCCCTAGCCCCCAGTCGTTGCTCAGAACCGCCAGAGTCGAAGTAAAACCTGGTGGTCGAAGCATGTGACTTGTACTCTCCCTACAAGAAGGCTCCTCTATTTATAGGATGGTCCGGCCGTCGTTATCCCTGAAAACCTCAAGAGGAACAATATAATCCCATCAAATTCCATGGAACAAAGCGTAGGCATGTGGGGTTCTCTCCAACAAGAAGCCCCCATCACAAAAGTTGTCTGGGCCCCCTCCGTCGAGCGACATCTTCCAAAAAGCTCAAACAACAGAATATCTGGCCTAATAGAGCAACCGACGGTGGGCAAGTAATATCTATTGAAAATCACCGTGTCCACCGTCGACCTGCAAGGATCTCAGCAAAGCCTCCAAGCAGGTCCTTAGCAGCTGAGATGACAAATATGCCGGTAACTCAACAGTGCCTAAAAAGCCAAACGGCTCACCATCAAGAGAAAGAGCAAACCCCGACTCCGGACGTACCTCAGTTTGGTAATAAGGGCAGCCAATGAAGCAACGGCTCGCTCTCGTCAAGGCAGGAAGGTTCACAAACGAAAAGAAACAGCTAGGAAAGCTTCGTCTTGGTGACAGTGTCCTCGGCCAAAAGCCGTCTCCAAGATGCACACGGACAAGAAACATGGAGTCGGCGTCACTCGACGGGATAAATATGAATGAGTTGTACTCTATCATGTATAAATTCCAATAATCAATAAAAATGTCAAAGACGAAAAGAAAGACATCAAATACTCAGTCAGGTGGGCACTCGGCTAAGTCGATAAAAGTCCTTGGTACCTTCTCAGGGTAAAACCAAGGCATTAACCCCTTTTTTTCTGCCAACTCCCACAGTCGACTCTCGGTCCTGGGGAAAACAAAGCCATTGATACCTAATATGGGTAAAACCAAGGCAAAATGACCCCTCGGTCGATTACAAGACCTCGACGCCACCTCAGGATAGGCCTAACGCTCAACGACTTCTCAGTCAACAGTTTATCGCTACCTCAGGATAGGCCCAAGGCAAAATGATTCCTTAGTCGGATGAAAGTGCTTGGTACCTAATCTGGGTAAAACCAAGGTAAAATGACCCCTCGGTCGGTTACAAGACCTCGGCGCCGCCTCAGGATAGGCCTAACGCTCGGCGACTTCTCAGTCAATAGTTTTGGCACCACCTCAGGATAAGCCCAAGGAAAAATGACTCCTCAGTCGGATGAAAGACCTTGGTACCTAATCTGGGTAAAACTAAGGTAAAATGACCCCTTGGTCGGTTACAAGACCTCGACGCTGCCTCAGGATAAGTCCAATGCTCGACGACTTCTCAATCAACAGTTTTGGCGCCACCTCAGGATAGGCCCAAGGCAAAACGACTCCTCAGTTGGATGAAAGCCATTGGTACCTAATCTGGGTAAAACCAAGGCAAAACGACCCCTCGGTCGGTTACAAGACCTCGACGCTACCTTAGGATAGGCTCAACGCTCGACGACTTTTTAGTCAACAGTTTTGGTGCCACCTTAGGATAGGCCCAAGGCAAAATGACTCCTCAGTCGGATGAAAACCCTTGGTACCTAATCTGGTGATATGAGTGTATCTTCTCTTAGGGAGCTTAGCGATCCTCATGGGAGCTTGAGGATAGATAATTCTCATGATAGCATAAGAATAGGGGTGTAAAACAGTATAGTGGAATGCAGATGGAAGCGTGGAACGAGACGACGAGCAGCAAATTCGAAGAATCCAGTTTTCAGCTCGTGAGTCGACTCATACATGTACATGAGTTGACTCATCAGGTTGAGTCGACTCATGCTTGTCATGAGTCGACTCACGAAATCAAGCCCTGTTAGCAAAAGTCCCTGACCAGTCGACTCATCAGTTATGAGTCGACTCATATGAGGTCATGAGTCAACTCATAACTGTTCATGAGTCGACTCATCGGAGCTTTCATGGTTTGTTTGGGTTTCTGTTCACGTGTTTTCCTGTTGGTTTTGGGCTTAGTTATTTACCAGATTGCCATTCACGTTTGTACACCTATATAAAGGGTTGTTTAGGGTTTCTAAATATCAGCTTAGATCATCTTAGAGATCTTAAATCAGAGAGAAATTCTAATCTTTGTATTAGGGTTTAGAGAGGATTGAGAGGTTGTTCTCGATTCTAGTGAGATTATGAGGAAGAGATTTGTAATAATTGATTCTTCATAATCTAGAGAATGTATTTTCCTTCACTATACTGAATTGTTCTTGTGTTTTAGTTGTCTTCTTCTCAATCCACCTTTTGGTAATTTCGCGACCAAAGGGTGCTCGCACGGTGACTCGTATCAAGTTGGTATCAGAGCAACCAGATCCTGTGAAGGGGGCATCCTGTGTATGGTCCTTACTCGATCACAGTACAAGAAGCTTGGCAAGATCCTTATTTCTTTGGAAGAAGTCTAGAAGATAAGGAAGGAGAAGATGGCTGAAGGAGGCAATTCAGCGAGGATTGATGCATTGGAGAAGCAGATCGAGACGATAGGTTCGACTCTCACACAACTTGTCAGTCTTATCCATGGAGGTGACAAACAAGGTGAATCTTCTTCGAAGAAAATTGTTGAGTCCGATGTGGAGAGAGTAGATTCGGATTCCGACGAGGAGGAGGAGACCGTTAAGGCTGCATAGCATCAAGGGGGTAAGAATTTTTATCAGAACCTGAAGATTGACTTCAAGGTGAAGATTCCTGTTTATAATGGGAGTGTTGACGTCGAGAGGCTTGATGACTGGATCGAGCGAATGGAGACGTATTTTACTCTTTATGACTATTCGTCAAAAGAGAAGATTATGTTCGCGACTTTGAAGCTTTTAGGGCACGCGTTAACGTGGTGAAAATCCTACTGTAAGCAGGAGAAGAAGGTGGTGTCATGGAACAAGTTCAATGAGTTACTGAGAAAGCAGTTCTACCCGGTGGGATTCCTTGAAGAGCGTTGGTACAAGTGGTACGGCTTGCGCCAAAGAGTCAATCAAACCGTTCAAGAATACACCACAGAGTTCTAGCAGGAGACGATGGTTCTCAACATTGCGACAGAGGAATATTCCATGTTTATGAAGTATATGACGGGATTGAGCGATTACATCCGAAAGGAGAAGAAGCTATTCACGGTGGAATCAATTGCAGAGGCGAGCGTGAAGCTATTACCCTCGAGGGTAAGCAAAAGAAGGGCAACAAGGCTAAGGGAGACTCCAAACAGATGGGAGGTGAGTCTAGTGGTTCTCAATCTAAGAAGGAGAAGAAGAAGAAGGGTGATCCAGGGAAAGCAGGGCTAATTTGTAGTCACTGCGAGAAGACAGGGCACACAGTTGATCGGTGCTGGGAGAAGTATCATCATCTCAAGCCAAGAGGGTTGAAGAAGGAGGAGGAGAAAAAGGCATACATGATAGCTCAAGGTCCGAAAGAAGTCCCGGAGATGACAGAGCCCAACAGTAGTCTTAACCTTATGGCGAGAAAGAAAACCACGAAAAAGGACGATGGCCCGAGAGAGCAACTCTTTGTTCTTAAGTTGCAAGTAAAGACCAGTTTGGTTGATACCATTGTTGATTCGGGTAGCAAGAAGAATTTGATATCCGAGGTATTATTCAGAAGCTGGGTCTGAGACGGTCAAGCATCCGAAGCCCTATCCATTGGGGTGGATTCAGAAGAAGGAGAAACTGAGTGTAGTTAATCAATGCACTGTCAGATTTGCACTCCACGAGTCGTATATTGACGAGGTCACGTGCGACGTCATTCTATTGGATGTTTGTCAGATTATAATGGGCAATCCGTACTTATGGGATAGATATGCGATCTACAAGAGGCGGGCTCAGAAGTACACCTTCACTAAGGATGGTGTAAAGTTCATATTTCGCTCGACATCTCTTCCGAGGGAGACTAGCTTGGTGATGGTAACGCGAGCGAAGAGACTAGTGAATGCAAGCAAGAAGTTTGTCTCGCTGTGCATTAGACTTCCAGAAAAACCATCGATAAATGATTGTAACTTAGGGCGAAAGGTGACTACGACGAGACGCGGGATGGAAAAGATATTTCTGATCGGACGTCAAGACCGGATTCCTAGCAAGGCTAGATGGTACAGAAAAGATGGAGGAGCTCGAGAGTTTCCTCGGCAAAAGTTCTAACTTGAATGGGACTTCAAGTTCCTAAAGAGGGGACCCATGATACGGGTGTATTTTCTCTTCGGGAGCTTAGTGATCCTCATGGGAACTTGAGGATAGATGACTTTCATGATAGCATGAGAATAGGGGTGTAAAACAATACAGTGGAACACAGGTGGAAGCGTGGAACGAGACAACGAGCAGCAGATTCGAAGAATCCAGTTTTCAGCTCGTGAGTCGACTCATACATGTACATGAGTCGACTCATCAGGTTGAGTTGACATATGCCAGTCATGAGTCGACTCACGAAATCAAGCCCTGTTAGCAAAAGTTTCTGACCAGTCGACTCATCAGTTATGAGTCGACTCATATGAGGTCATGAGTCGACTCATAACTGTTCATGAGTCAACTCATTGGAGCTTTCCTGGTTCGTTTGGGCTTTTGTTCAGGTGTTTTCCTGTTGGTTTTGGGCTTAGTTATTTACCAGATTGCCATCCTCGTTTGTACACCTATATAAAGGGTTGTTTAGGGTTTCTAAACATCAACTTAGATCATCTTAGAGATCTTAGATCAGAGAGAAATTCTAATCTTTGTATTAGAGTTTAGAGGGGATTGAGAGGTTGTTCTTGATTCTAGTGAGATTGTGAGGGAAAGATTTATAATAATTGATTCTTCATAATCTAGAGAAGGTATTTTCCTTCGCCATACTAAATTTTCTTGTGTTTTAGTTATCTTTTTCTCAATCCACCTTTTGGTAATTCCGTGACCAAAGGGTGCTCGCACGGCAACTCGTATCATCTGGGTAAAACCAAGGCAAAACGACCCTTTGGTCGGTTACAAGACCTCGGCACCGCCTTAGGATAGGCCCAACACTCGATGACTTCTCAATCAACAGTTTTGGCACTACCTCAGGATAGGCCCAAGGCAAAACGACTCCTCAGTTGGATGAAAGCCCTTGATACCTCCTTAGGGTAAAACCAAAGCAAAACGACTTCTCAATCGGATAAAAGCCCTCAGTACCTCCTCAGGATAAAACCAAGACAAAACGACTTCTCAGTTGATATAAAGCCCTCGGTACCTCCTCAGGGTAAAACCAAGGCAAAATGACTTCTCAGTCGGAACAAAGCCTTCGGTACATCCTCAGGGTAAAACCAAGACAAAACAACTTCTCAGTCGAGACAAAACCCTCGGTACGTCCTCAGGGTAAAACCAAGGCAAAACAACTTCTCAGTCGAGGCAAAGCCCTTGGTACCTCCTCAGGATAAAACCAAGGCAAAATGACTTCTCAGTCGGAAAAAACCCCTCGGTACCTAATCTGGGTAAAACCAAGGAAAAATGACTTCTTAGATGGAAAAAAACCCTTGGCTCTTCCTAAAGAATAAAGTCCAAGGCAAAATGACTTCTCAGTCGGAACAAAGCCCCTGGTACCTAATCTGGGTAAAACCAAGACAAAACGACTTCTCAGTCGAAAAAAGCCGTTAGCTCTTCCTAAATAATAAAGTCCAAGGCAAAACGACTTTTCAGTCGGGACAAAGCCCCTGGTACCTAATTTGGGTAAAACCAAGGCAAAACAACTACTCAGTCGGAAAATAGCCATTGGCTCTTCCTAAAGAATAAAGTCTAAGGCAAAATGACTTCTTAGTCGGCACAAAGCCCCTGGTACCTAATCTGGGTAAAAGTAAGGTAAAATGACTTCTCAATCGGTATAAAGCGCTTGACTCTTTCTAAAGACTAAAGTCCAAGGTAAAACGACTTTCCAGTCGGAACAAAGTCCTTGGCTCTTCACCTAAGAACTAAACAAGGCACAACGACTTCTTAGTCGGTTCTAAAACCTTTGATTCCGAGTCAAAGATAACCTGAAGTATAAAAACTCCTCAAGTCGGCACTTCACCTATGGTTCCTTACCTAGGTGAACCCGAGACCAGATCCCGAGGGACTGACATCGTTATGAGAAAAAGAAGAGTTCAACGTGTTCAAATCATTTCAGCAACTATCAAAAGCGAAAGACAGGAGAAATCACTCTCATTCAAAGAGAAGTTTTATACATATCTTTTTTACAAAAGGGGGGGGGGGGGCCCCGACAGGGCCTAAAAAATGACATCTATTCCTAAAGCTCTTTCTTATGGCTCAGGATCGTCACCCTTAGAGTTCCTCTTTATCTTCTTCATGTTAGACCCTATTACCACTAGGAAAGAACCCTAGAGGAGGTTGAATATGGTTTATGCTAATCTAATCTGATTTAAATGCCAATAAAAACTTATTACCAAATATATTCTTGTATGATAGATATACAACTAATTATGAGCAATGCAATATGAACAAAAGGGCTATATCCTAGCAATAAGATATACTATGAGATATGCAAGGATATACAAAGCACTCAAGGGTAAATAAACTAAACTAGATAGTGGGTTATATAAACAATGAGCAATATACAAAGGAGATATAAGATATGAACATAAAAAATAAGTGCGCCAATGTAATCACAAACAAACAATATGTTCACGAGGTTCGGTCCCCGCGACCTACGTCCCCGCTCCTCACCTCGAGGAGATCTCCACTATCACACCAGGTTTTCTACGCTTACCCAAAAAATATTTACACCTCACAATACGGTTTTCTAGCTAACCGAAAACTTTACAATCTATACTCACAATGTAACTACACTAACTACCACCTCAAGTGTTGGTCTCTAGCCCGTGTTTCCCTCAAGTGTTAGGAATTACAACATCTCTCTAGGCATTACCACCTACCCCACTCCTCTTGAGATGACCCCGTCTCTCACCAGACTCCTCTTGGTGTACTAGTGTATTACAAAGTGATCCTCACAATTAAGCACAATAATAACAAATGATTTGTTCTCTACAATGAACGAGAACTCAATTAGGCACAACTCAATGTTACTATCTCTCACAACCCCAAATATATTATGATTGCAAATACAATAAGCTCAAGTGGGTGTGTGTAACAATGCGATTAATTAAATCTAAACTCAATATAAAACTAGCTTTAATAAAATGATAATCAAACAAATAGATATAAAGCTAGAAAAGAGTTTAGGAAAACTTCTTAATGGATCAAGAGAGTGAGGAGAAGAGTTGGATGCTCAAACACCAATGGATGATCTTCCTCAAGCCCTTGCGAAATTGTTTTCACAAAACAAACTCTTAAATGCTTAAAAGCTTTTTAAACAAACACTAAACAAAACTTCAAACCCTTGTTAAACCTTCTTAAAATATTCTCTTAGTTATTTTGAAAGATGAGAGCAAGGGAGTATTTATAGAAACCCAAAACATTAGTAGAAACCCAAGCAAAATGACCAAAAAACCAAATCCCACAAAATCCGGAAAGTGTAGAAATATAGCTGTTATTGATCGACGGTCGACCGCAGAGCCTTTGGTGGTCGACCGCGGGAAAAACTAGCCAATGGGATGGCAAACTGGAAAAGTCACGGTCGACCGTAGAGGCAAGTCCGGTCGACCGTTAACAGCTAAAAAACAAAGCTGACTCTCTGGATTTTCTACGGTCGACCGTAGCGCCAAGGACGGTCGACCGCGATCTGATAAAAAATAAAAGCAGTCTCTGGAAAATTGGCGGTCGATCGCAGTGCTAAGGGCGGTTGACCGCGAGCTGTTGACAAACAAAGCACAATCTCTAGACTATCGGCGGTCGACCGTAGCGCCAATGTCGGTCGACCGCGAACTGATATTTCAGATATTACAGGTATGAAAACAGTTTTTTTATTTTAAAACCCTATTTAAAAATATCAAGCAAATTCAGAAAAATGTAAAACTTTAGAAAATGATTGTAGACATGATAATACACATGTTACAAAAATTAGTTTACAAAAAGGACCTCCCAATTGAGAAATATCATCATTTTACAAAATAGTCCAAAACATGAAAATGTAAACATATGAATTTTGACATTTTGGCTAAACCATATTTTGAAACATTACAAAATGATTTTGTAGACTTAATAAAAGATGTATATGATTATTGTTAAGTCCACAAACCAAGAAAACAATATTTTCTCAAAATTGCATATTCTATGCAATAAATTCTAAAATACAAAAGAATATGAAACAAATAAAAATGTGAATAATTTTGTTTGTTGTTTCATATCTATGTAGTTAAACCAAAACACAATAGTAAATATGAAATATGTAATTTCATATTTATATACATAAAAACCCAAAAAAACATGTATGTATATATATAACTATATATATACATAGAAACCAATAAAATATGTGTGTATGTATGATTGAGCTTAAAGTATCAACACACATAACATAGCACCTAAACTAAATGTTACCCAAGCTTGATTGATCTTCGATGTTGCTCAACTTGGTATAATTGCGGATGAAACTAGAACTTGGATCTTCAATTTGAATTGCATAGGCTTCATTCCACAATTCCGCCGACCTCCATTGGATATGATCGTTGAAGCGCAATTTCATCCATACTCCAACATATTGTTTGTCTATAATAAATAGATACACACCAACACTAGACAAACAATATTAGTCGTAAATTATTTGTTAAACATCATCAAAACAAGAAGGCCAACACTTTAGAGGCCTTCGGGAAGAACTCAGCTCCTCTGAGTCGGCACCTCTTCTACAGAACTCCATTGGTGGAGGAAGGACTGTCGCTTCGGAGCCGGAGGAGGACGAGGAGGATTCTCCTATCTCTGGGAATTCTTCTCCGACCAAAGCTCTGGACTCCTGAAGACTGAGAAGACCCTGAAGCTTCTCGAGATCTTGGGCCTCGGGGCCGCTAAGAGCCCTTGACTCCAGAACATTCTCTTGAACCTCGGGCCAACCCGAGCAGGATAATATATTGTCGGCACCGAACACCCAGGCAAAGAACCTCTTCCATTCTTTGTCTAACTCAGGGAGGTCAGCATCCAAGCGAAAATAGCCTCGATAGCAGAGGAAATAGTGGGGGTCCCTCATAACGGACCCCATGCTGACCACGTGCCTCCAATAAGCTAATGCTGGGCACCACCTCTGCCTCGGAGCAAACGTCTATAAACGCCATCAAAATACAGATGGCGTGCGGATGAAATTGGCAAGGGAAACCCCTAGAGCCACAAAAACTTCCCTTATAAAGGGATACAATAGCAGGCGTAGCCCACACTGCAGGTGCGCCCAATAAAGAGGCACCCGGTCCTCACCATACATGTGCACTGGAGTCAAGCTGTCCGACGCCCCTATGGTCATCGTCGCACGAGAGATATCATACCTATCGTGCAACCATGCCTCGTCATCCATAGACATTCTCGATCGGGATAAGTACAGAACCCTAAGCTTCCTCTCACGGTCATTCTGAGGAAAGGTCATGATGAAATCTCTTTAAAAAAATGAAAGTACGAAGAAAAATGTTCTTGAGATAGAGTACTCTCCCAATAACGTCGGCAACTATTTATAAACCCCCGAAGAAGCGGGCGGGAGAATTCAAAAGGCCCAATCCTTAGAGCAACCAATGCAGATACACTTCGGGAGTCTAAAGCGGATCATTAGAGATACGAACCGTCACTTGCACCAATCCAGTGCCAAAGCGAAGCGTCGCCCGCTCTAACCCCTGACTCCTTGTTTCCTATGAAGAAACGGTTCCTAAAACCGACACCATCAATTCACTAAAGGGTGACGGTTGAGCACACTCCACGTCACATCCCTAAGCCACGATCAGCAGGCTAGAAGACCCCGAATGTTCAGAGAAAACCCACTCCTATTTCACCCAGACCCGACCAAAGTCAGCTCTGACTGAAAGTGGTCAACTGTTATGGTCATTCACCGTAACAAAATAGAAGTACAGGAAGAATACTTGCATAAGCCCAAGCGAGCTATGGTTCAAACGACATTAGAGACTCAAAAGCACAGTCAGGACTAATCCCCTTGACTAGGCAAGCAGATAAGCCTTATTCCGACCGATAGGTCATCATGACTGACTCGAAGAATGGGATCAGTCGTTCCATCTCAATTAAGACGACTCCTCGAGCAGATGACTCGATTACATGCCCGACCCGAAGTCCACTCGACTGTTGGGTCAGCAAATCATAATGATGGTTCATGGATCAACCCGCCTCGACTAAAGGGATAAGATCCAACCGGGATCACTTCAAATATCACTCGAAGCTACAGCATTGACCAATCCCATCAAGATATATGCTCTGACAAGGATCTCCTGCACAAGCCGCCCGTTCCACTCACAAGTCATTTCCCAGAGAATTACCATGATGCTTCTCTGTGCAACGAATGACTTCTCCTCTAATTCCCAGCTGCCACCTGGAGAGGGAGAAAGACGACCACGCAGCCGACCTACCCTACACACTGCCTACTCTGACAAACCCAGAGCACTGAGAAGACTTCTCTCTCCTGACACCGAGTGACTTCCCTCCCAGTCGCTTGCCGACATCTTGAGGAAGAAAGATGACTCAGCATCCTGCCTGTTCACCTTTCAAAACGCATCATGTGCATAGTCAACAAAAATCGAGGGTCAAACTCCCAGAGGCAGAGGGGGGCTATAAAAGGAGGTAAGAAAGGTAAGGGCAAGGGAGATCTCTGGTCACTTCTTCTTGCACCTTAGCTTCACTCTCTCTTTCGTATTTTTAATATTCCCAAGAGGAAAACCCCCTGCAAGGACCTCAATGGCCCAGTGGCCTCCCAACAAACCCTCTCTAAGTTCATCAACTGACTTGATCATCGGAGGTACCACGGGGGAAACTAGCCTCGTACTCCTGCGATTCTTGCATGTGCAGGCTGTCAGTCCACCCCTGCGCGCTCAGAATCGGGCATAAAGTCGGAGGAGGAGCCGGCCCCAACATTCATCCTCTCCTTCTTCCTCACCGTCGCCAGGATCGAAGCTGCATCCGACAGCAGGAAACCCCCATGAACTGTTTGTTTACGAGCATCAACAATCTCCATCACATCTCATCTTTAAATATCACTCACATCATCCAATAATATGGTGACAACTCATCTCATCTCATTAACATTTCATTTCCACCTATTTACTCCAAAAAAGCTAGGAAATCGATTTTCTTAAATGTGGATCACATCATACAATAATATAAAGACAACTCGTCTCATTTCATCTATTGTCTTATTTTTATGAATGAACCAAACATAACAAAAGAACCTATGACAGGAAATATGTTTCTTATAATTTATTTTCTTAATTTTTAGCCAACCAAACAAGCTCAAAACAAATTTTCTTAAAAAATCACTCACATCATCCAATAATAATGTGACAACTCATCTCCCATTCTTTGATTTCCTTCTTTTTTATAGCCAACCAAATAATCTCAAAACAATTTTTTTTAGAAATATATTTCCTATTATTTGATTTCTCTTTTTTTTAGGCAAACAAACAACCCCTTACTATACCCTTCGTGCGCTAACAGTGTATCGCTTAAATGACTAAATGACCCTTCGTTTAGGGGCTGTTTGGTTCCCTGTTTTTGAGGGAAATGCTCTCTTGAAAACCTGTCAAAAGTATCAAAAGTGTCATTTTTTAGTAGGTTTTCAACTAAGGGCTTGTTTGTTTCGTTTCCCCCAGAATCCAAAACCCACTTTCCTTCACTTTTTCACTTTCCCCCATTTTCTTTAACCCATTTTCCTTCACTTTCTCCACTTTCCCCAATAATATTGTGACAAATCATCCCATCACATCTCATTTCTTACTTTTAAAAATAAACTAAACACAAGATATGAGTCACATCAATCAACTTCTAACTCACCTCACCTAACTTTCCTTCATTTTCTACCATCTTTAAAAATTACTCACATCATTCAATAATATGGTGACAACTTATCATATCTCATTAAAATTTCCTTCCATCCATTTCCTCCAAAAAAACAAGGAAATTGATTTTCCTAAGTATGAGTCACATCATCTAATAATATAATGACAGCTCATTTTCTCTCATTTATTTTCATAGTTTTAAGAATGAACCAAACACAGGAAAGAACAAAAAATAAAGAAAGTGGAGGAAAACATAAAAAAATACTCATATCATCCAATAATATGGTGGCAACTCATTTTCTCCCTCACTTTTTTTTTCCAAATTTTGACGAACCAAACATAAAAAAATAGAGAAAAACATCAAAATTTATTTTTTCCCCTCACTTTCTGCAATTTTTTTGTGAAACAAAAGGATCTTAAAATCTTTTTTTAAAGACGATTTTGACTGAAAGCTTGCAAAAAAGTGACATTTTTAACAATTTTTGTTGTCTTGAGAATAATATTTCTAGCCCCTTACTCTTTGATTCCTCCGCTCAAACATCTTCTAAGTCGTTGCTTCGTTTCCCCCCAAATCATCAAAGCCCTAGCAGGGAGTTGGGACTTCGGACGTTCCACCACCTCTCTCTACCTATTCGAAAGCCTTTTTCTGAAGATATTCTAGCATGGCGGAGGATGGAGAATCGGCGTTGGATTTGTTGAAGGCGTTCGTAGTTCTGCGGCTTGGAACAACTCGTCAAGTGCATCTCGGTAATGGATCTTCCTTCTGAGTAACTATGTTTAGTTATACGGGTTTCACTAGTTTTGAGTTCGAAATTTGGTGATTTTGAGAAGGGTTACTAGTTTTCCAATTGAAAATTAGGGTTTTCCCATTTTACAACTAGTTTATAAGTGTAGATTGTACTAGTTTAAACAATCTCTATTTTGATACATATTTCTATGAAATTTTAAGGGCATTGTGACATTTTTGAACCTTTTTCTCACTCATTGTTGGGATACTGTTACCGAATTTGAACTCGACGATATTTGCGATGTTATGTTACTGGAATATTTTGTATTGTGGGTGTTCGATTGTTTTATCTAATTATCTTTGAACATATTTCTTGTGTTGTTTCCTAATCAGTTTTTATTTTCCTGGATTTAGGTGTGAAAAAAATTGTCTTGGCAGTCTTGGAATGCGATAGATGTTGGAGGAGAATTCCTTTGACGAATAGGGGAAAATATGAATCTGGAAGACAAAAAACTTAGCCTGAAAGTGGATGGAACTTCGTTAGAAGATGTTTTTGATATTCATCGAGGGATAGCACCATGGACCATTGGGAGTATTCCAAAATTATCTGCATTTGTTCTTGGTTTCAATCCCAAATTGTTTCAAGTAGTGAATAGCAGTGAGAAGTTGAAACAATTACTTCGGAAACACTGGCAAGAGAAGAAGTTAGAACTTTTTATGATAACAAGAGATCCTCCTCCAAATGTCAGTGTCGGGTTCTCTACCAATAACTTAGGAAGATGAAGATCCTTGGTAGTGCAACAAGTGGATTCATCCAGATATGATGAAGACTTGACACGACCCTCGAGCATGTTTAGGAGAAGGAGAAGACATTTGAGGTCCACTACAATTTCAGATGATGATGGTGATGAAGCAGGACACGAGGGCTCTAGTGGTGATGATAATCTTGAAGGTAATCTTGATGTTGGAGTAGATGAGCATGCAACTTTCACTGCTGACTTGGTTGATGGAAGTGCAAGACTTGAAGCGGACAACAGCGGTCAACATGAAGAACCTATTATTTTACATTCACAAGAGACTTCCACAAACTTGGTCGGGTCAGTTAATTGTCAACATGAAGACATGATTGACATCGATAATGAGGAAGTATCAGAGGATGACGCAGATGATTGTTACTCGGAGAATGAATTTCATGATTTTCATTCTTCAGAAGATGAGTGTGATGACCTTGATGAAGTTGATGAAGTGGAGGAAGATGATTTTTTTGATCCAAATGCTGAAAATCCTATGTTGGTAGTCGGTGCCATATTTAGGGATGCAGATGATGTAATAGCGGATTATATCCCATAGCCTTTGCTCTTGTTGAAGGAGAGAAGGAGAGTACTTGGCTTTGATTTCTTCAACATTTACGACAAGCACTAGAGATGGAGATGGATCACATTACCGTTATTAGTGATCAAGAGAAAGGCTTGTAAGAAGTAGTTTTAGAAATCTTTCCTCATGTTGAACACAGGGTATGTATGAGGCACCTATGGAAAAATTTGAAAAAGAAGTATTCAGGAGAAGTATTTGAGAGACTTATTTGGGATGCAGCACGATCATATAAAATGATCGAATACGAAAAGGTGATGACTAAATTGAGAGTTATATCTCTTGGATGTGCACAAGATTTGGATGTTACTTTCACCAACGAGGGATATAAATTGAGTAGATGCATGTTCTCGGCAGCTTCAAGAAATCATTTTATTGTGAACAATGTAAGTGAAAGTTTCAATGCTTGGATACTAGAAGCAAGATCTCTTCCTGCAATTGATTTGGTGGACAAAATTAGAATAAAGCTAATGGCAAGAATGAACAAAAGAAGAAGAATTGCATCTAAATGGAAGGGAATGTTAGTACCGATGGCTGAAAGGTACGTGAGGGAGATTAGCAAGAACCTTTGGTGGGTGGCATGTGAGATGGTCTAATGACAAAATTGTAGTAGTGGAGCTTATGGAGAAGAGGGAAGTGTTAAATATGGAGAATAGGACTTGCACATGTAGAAGGGGGCAATTGATAGGTTTGCCTTGTAGACATGCCGCGGAAGTAATTGGTGAAATGAGAAATGCAAGATGGTCAGATTATGTAGACCCTGCTTACTATATAAGCAAGTAAGAATAACTCTTTATTTTATATTTTTTTCCATTTGTTTCCTCTACTTAAGATTAAATGGCAGATATTTGTCTCTTGTTTGTGTAGGCTGTCTAAAAATCACAATAGATAGCTTATACCCCATCAAACACTAATGATGGAAGTTACAATCTGACGACTTCCAGAAGGCTACAATTTGAAGACTTTCACGTAGATCGCTGAATGTTACAATCTGACGACCTTCACGACAACCGATGAGAGCTCTAGTTCAACAGCATTCATAATCAATATCGGGAGTTACAATCTGATGACTCTCATATTCTCAAGGAGCCAAGACGAAGATTACAAGACAATGATCTTTGCAACGCTATGACAAAAGAGATTACTTGGTGATAATCTCTTCATGGCAAGACGCGGCAGTCCTCCCCGTGTATCAACATTAAAACGCGGAGGTCCTCCCCGTGTGTACAACATCAAAACGTCAGGGTCGAACCCGCGTTACAACATCAAAACGTCAGGGTCGAACCCGCGTTACAACATCAAAACGCCAGGGTCGAACCCGCGTTGCAACATCAAAACGCTGGAGTCGGACCCGCGTTACAACAAGAGAAACGTGAGCAATCCTCGCGTTCTGGATGTTCAGTCAACACCCAACCTCGCGTCTCAATCCTAAGATGCGAGGTTAGGGTCCTGAACGCCAAGTTGGGCGTTTGACTCATTCAAATATGAGTCGAACGGTTTCAGAACCGTTTTCCCCACGATCTGAGGAAATCACGCCCACTTAGGAGCGGATTTAGAGGGCAGTTACACCCCCTTAATCCCCTATAAATAGGGGTAAACTCAACTGAGTTCGGGTCTCTTTTTCGGCGGGCATTTTTCTTGGATCTGGGACTTGGCAGCAACAGGAGAGATCTTTGGGTGAGCTTTTGAGGAGATCAGCACCATCCCTCAACGAAGATCATCTTCAATTTCGACAACAAAGAGTCTTCATCCTTGGCTTATATTCGACCATCGGTTAAATCAACTCTTTCATAGAGTTTAAAACTTGTTCAGAGTTATCAACTCGTCCAGAGTTCTAAAACTTACCACGCAAGTTCTCCACAACGTTAAATCGTGAGGAGAAGATATCGTTCCAGTGAATCAAGACGTGCGGATCGTCAACGGAGAGCAAACTTGACGCGAGCATTCGAGGGAGGCATTCTATCGCCACCGTGAAGAACCCAGTTTTAAACAAAGGGGAGAACCAAGTTCGTTCTCCTCTCTTTTGTAATCGAATTATAACCGAGATCGAAGGAATACAAGTTAATTTTCTTTCATTCTCTTTACTGTAATTTTCCAACATACAAAAGATGGCGACTCCGCTAGGGATGAGCTTCTCTGACGAAGAAGTGGTGGTGCAATCCGATGTTCATCTCGCTGGAACGATCGTTGAAACTCTGATTATCGAGTTCGATCAAGCCAAGTTTGAGGAGGCTATCTCCACCGGATCCCTTAGCCCTAAGGCTATGCGCAAGATCCACAAAGTCTCCAAAGAGACTAAATCTCCAACTGTTGCTGGAATATCGAAGAAAGTCCTCTTCTTTGGCCAAAATTCATCAAACAGCCCCTCCTCTTATGGACTGGGCTCTGCCTCTGCCAAACTTGTTCAACGAGTTGAAAACTCCACACCCGCGTCAACACGACGTGTCATGGGTGGTAAAAGGCCTACGACGGAGATAGATCTAATCAACGCCGATGATGCCCATGCAAAAGCCTTGAAACAGGCCAAGAAGAACGCTGCTCGTCGAAGAAGAATGTCTCAGCGACGGGCACAACTTCGAGAAAATTGATCCTCCAACCAACGCGAGCTTTGCGTTCGTGAGCCTAAACGCGACCCTGAGTTTCGCGTCTATGAGCCTGAACAGGAGCTTCGCGAGGACCCGATTGAATGTGGTCTTTAATGGCGCGTTTTACAACCAAAACGCGAACCTCAAGCCTTCGTTGAACGCGAACTTCAACTTCACGTTTCCAAGTCAAAACACGACCCTCGCGTTGACAATGAAGAACGCGACCCTCATGTTGCCAAACCATAATGCGGATCTCGCGTTTCAAGTGCCAAACGCGACCCTCGCGTTTCAAGTGCCAAACGCAACCTTCGCGTCTCAGGTGCCAAACATGACCTTCGCGTCTCAGGTGCCAAACGCGATCTTCGCGTCTCAATTGCCAAATGCGACCTTCGCGTCTTAGGTGCCAAACGCGACCCTTGCGTCCCAAGTTTCAAATCCAATACAGAAGTTGGTGTATACCGTGAAGCTTCGGGGCGCTGCCCCAAACCCCGTCGGGGGGTATTCCATCCCCCCCGGACCCCCTGGCCAGGGGCGCGTCGCCTCCTGGACCCCCGGCTCGCTGACCGGGCAACGAGACCCCCGAATACTCTGCGTAGCGCGACTAGGTTGAGGGGCGGATATAAGAAGTTTATGGATTCAATGCATCTCAACCAGATTCATATTCACCAAGAACCAGTCCTGTCCAATCATGGACTGAGGGTTCCAATTCAAACCTCACAATCAGTGAGTAATTCTCCTCGAATCTTTACAACAGACTTGAGAGAGTTCATATCAAGAGAAAGACCGATGCAACAAGTCATTCGTTCATTCCAATGTGAACGACTGATTCCTACGGTCCTCTCGGGATGTCAATGCTGCTCATATGCGGCCAAACCATTGGTGTTCGACCAATTTATGAACGTTGCTTTGCTCAGCCGACGACGACGTTCTCACAGAAAGAAGTCTCCAGAGACCGAATATCCTGGGGTCACTATCAATGTGATCGGTAGAGGAAAAGCCTCAGGCCCTAGTTCGGATGACTCTGAGACAAGTCGTTCACCGACTGTCAAAGAAATCGCTAACGAGTTTGAAGGAGTCTACCAACGCACTCGGACGCGAACAGGAGCCATTCCCCTGTCAACTATCGGAGTTTAGCCAGAGGAACTAATTCCGATGATGAACACTCAGCCATTACAGAGTCCCAGTCATCAAGCTTTTTTGTTAAACATGAGAGCTCCGCCTATATAACGGGAAGCCATGAAGATCTCGCAAAGACGCTTGTTGAGCAAGAGGCCATGCTCAAATCTCAGCAGGAGGCCATCAATGAACTCTTGGCCCTGTTGACTCAACTTGTCGCAGAAAAGGCCAAATCTCAGAAGACAGATTCGCCATTCAGGCAAGAATCTTCCCGGGGAGGAAAAACATCTTCATCCCAACCTCACACAAGCAAAGGGAAGGGAAAAGTGGTTGATGACACGGCTTCTGACCAAGAAGCCCATAACCTCGAATCTTCCTCTGATGAAGGAAGAGAAGCTAAGAATGAGCAAAATCCTCAATCGGCTAAAATCAAGGAATTGGAAGCCCGCCTAAATGTCATTGCTAACAGAAGCGAGCTCTAAGATGAGGGAGTTACCAGGCCTTATCCTGCCGAATGGGATGTGGCCCCGTATCCTCCAAAGTTTGAGGTGCCGACGCTACAAACTTTTGACGGCACGGGATCACCGAACCAACATATCTATCATTTCAAGTCACAGACTGGTAATATGATATCAAACGACGCCATACTGGCTCGATTGTTCATTGGCACCCTCAAGGGAGTTGCCTTTGAATGGTTCAAGAAACTGCCTGCCGGATGTATCCAAAAGTGGGCAGATTTAGAGAGACTCTTCCTATCAAGATTCTTTGAAGAGGATACAGAAGTCTCCATCCATACCCTTCTTGCCACTAAGCAGAAGAAGAGGGAGTCCGTCAAAGCCTTCGTCAAGAGGTTCCGAACCATGGCTCTCCGGTGTTCGTCAGGTATGCCACAGTCTACCTTAGTAGAGACCTGTCGACACAACCTGCAGACCAACATCCTAGCTCGAATAGGGGTTACAGAATGCCGTTCCTGGAGACAACTGATCTCTCAAGGCGAACAAGCTCAAAAGATTATTGCCAGGATCAAAGCTGAAGAACAAAGTAGGCAGGATCAGCCCGAGCAATCGGACCAAGCCCAATCTTCTCCTTGTAGGCGTATAAAACTGCTTATAGGTCCCTTAACACAATTCGACACGGTGATTCGACAAACCAACGAACCATCGGGCGATGAATCCAAGAATGACCGTTAAACCACAATATCGAAGCCAAGTGAGACGCGACGAAGCGGATTAACGAGGCGACGAGGTTAACGAATCACACGCAAACAACGGAATACTTCTAATCGCGTGCACAATCAAGCTAACGGGTCGATGAATCAACGAATCATCCAACCGTAGAGTCCACCACATCAATCAAGATCAGGAGCGGACTCAAACTCGAACACCAAAGCGGATTTACTGCCAAATCAGGATCCGGACTGCCAAATCAGGATTCAGATCAACAAATCAGAGTCCAGATCAACAATGAGGTTTGGATTAACTGCAAAATCAGAAAATATCGAAGAGGCAAAACACCAAACACCTGGAAGACTCGGAAAAAGCTAAGTCACCGAGGTGGCTCGGCGGCCGAGCCACCTCTAGGTGGCTCGGCGGCCGAGCCACAACCTGGTGGCTCGTCGGCCGAGCCACCTCTAGGTGGCTCGGTGGCCGAGCCACCACCTGGTGGCTCGGCCAAAACCGAGCCACCAGGAGGTGGCTCGGTGGCCGAGCCACCTCTTGGTGGCCCGGCGCCTCGGCCACCTGTGCCAAGGCACAGGTTTGAGCGCCTATAAATAGGCTAGGGGGGCTCATTTTTGAGGGGTTGGAATTTTTGGAGGCGAAGCTCTACTGGATTGAAGGCTCAAAACTTAAAAAAATTGAAGCTTTGGGACTTTGAAGACTTGGACTTTTCAGATCCAGTGCTCGGCGATCATCCACGTCAAATAAGGCAGGAGTTCGAGAGGGATCGGATCTCAGATCTACACAGTTATCCTCCGGATCAAAGCTTGGTCTTTGATCCCGAGAAGAGTATCGATTTCGCTTGGTCGATTTTGATTACTTTGGATGATTATTTCCTTGGTGAACTAATCCCCCCGGCTATTATTTCTTTGGTGAAATAATACCCGTTATACTGTGTAGATCCGACCGGATCTAGATCACGTGGTGGTCCACGGATTAACCCCGGCGCAGGCGAAGAACCCACAAAAGCAAGAGACCGCAAAACAGGATCTTGCGATCTGTTCGACAAATAAGGAAAGTTATAATCGAAAAACAGTTACTTGAGAGAACGATGAACTCAATGAAGAAAGCAATTTTTCCCGCGAACACTCCTGAGCAATCGAACCAAGCTCACTCTTCCCAGTCTGAACCGGAAGATACTACGACCGCTGAAGTTAATCCTTTCCAGTAGGATGGCGGGTCCAACAACTATCACGTTAACAATTATCTCTGATAGTCAAACTCGTTAGATAATGGCTCACGAGGCGATGTGCCATGTCTAATCCTTTTCCCCCCTGTACTTGTTCAAGACTGGGGGTTGGTTTATTTGTAGTTCATTGGATTATGAATAATAAATTTTCTGAGTTGTCACGTTCAATAAAATATCTCTGTCAACCATAAAATCTACCAGAGCTGTCATGTCCATCAACTTGTCAATCCGCTTCAATAGGATGGCAGGTCCACAAAACTATCACGTTAACATTTACCTCTGATAGTCCATCAACTTATCAATCCGCTCCAATAGGATGGCAGGTCCACTAAAACTATCACGTTAATGATCACCTCTGATAGTTTGTTTTCTCCAGATTCACCCACCAATCCTCTTCAAGTAGGATGGTGGGTCTATCAAAACTATCACGTTAATGATTACCTCTGATAGTCTATTTTCTCCAAATTCTTTTGCCAATCAGCTCCAATAGGATGGCAGGTCCACTAAAACTATCACGTTAATGATCACCTCTGATAGTCTGTTTTCTTCAGATTCCCCTACTAATCCTCTTCAAGTAGGATGGTGGGTCTATCAAAACTATCACGTTAATGATTACCTCTGATAGTCCATTTCCTCCAAATTCTCTTGCCAATCCTCTTCAAGTAGGATGGTAGGTCCACAAAAAACTATCACGTTAACAGTTACCTTTGATAGTCAAACTCATCAGATAATGGCCTACCTGGTGATGTGCCTCTATTCCGACTTCATGGATAGTGCCTTACTAGGCGATGTGCCTTGTCTACCTCTTTTTCTTCCCCTGCTAAGTCTTAATCAAGACTGGGGGTTGGTTACTTGGAATCCATTAGATTAAGAGTAACGAATCTTTCATATCGTCGAATTAACATTACACTTCTGACGATCATCACCCCCACAGAGTATGAATGCATCTTGCATCACTCCTAATTTGTCACGTTAACAATACACCTCTGACAATCAACTTATCAATCCTTGTCAATAGGATGATAGGTCCTCGAAATTGTTCGAATCGCAATCTTCCCCAGCAAGACACTAAGTCTTAAAAATCTTATCACAAGTATCAGAACTCATCGCTTCCGATGATAAACTCACTTAGCAAGTCTCCCCAGTGAGATGCTAATTCCCAAAACCTCGTGCAAGTCACAAGTATACATTTATCCTGTCACGTTAACACTAAACCTCTGACAATCCACTTATCAATCCTCGTCAATAGGATGATAAGTCCACAAAGTTGCTCCAATCGCAACACAAATCATGTCTTGTTAACATCATACCTCTGACAATCCACTTATCAATCCTCATTTATAGGATGGTAAGTCCACAAAGTTGCTCCGATCGTAACATTCTCTTGTCACGTTAACATCAAACCTCTGACAATCCACTTATCAATCCTCGTTTATAGGATGGTAAGTCCACAAAGTTGCTCCGATCGCAACATTCTCTTGTCACGGTAACATCATACCTCTGACAATCCACTTATCAATCCTCGTCAATAAATGATAAGTCCACAAAGTTGCTCCAATCGCAACACAAATCATGTCACGTTAACACTAAACCTCTGACAAATTCACTTATCAATCATCTTCAATAGGATTATAAGTCCACAAAGTTGCTCCGATCGTAACACAAATCCAGTCAAGTTAACATCACACCTCTGACAACACAAATCAACTTATCGACTCTCTTCAATAGAGCGATAGGCCCATAAAATACTGTTAGGTTAACATCACATCTCTAACAGTCAAACTCTCCCCAATGAACTTGTTAATCCTTTTTCAACAAGAATAGCAAGTTTTCACTATAAAATCTCCTATGGATTAAATATTTTCTGGAATTATCCCAGTGATAATAAAGAAATTTTCTGAATTTCACTCTAAGTGAAAATTCACGCCAAGTTAATACTACACTTCTGGCACTTCTAATTTTCTTTCAGTGTTTCGAATAACACAGGAAGAATCAGTGACAAAGTCTACGTATTCAATATCGTAGCCAGTGATTATCATTAAATTGATAATCTCTGAATCCATACCTTGCATGTATGGGGAATTTTATCCCGAATCCTAAGAAGGGATAAGTCAATGCCTAATACGCGTTGCCGGTGAGTCTTTGACCGTAAAAAGGACAAAAACCCACGTATTCAACATCGTGGCAGGTTGTTATTAATAACACCAGAATCCATGTCTTACACGAATGGGGGATTTTATCTCGATCCCTAATTAGAGGTAAGTCTACGCCTAACACGCGTTGTCGGTTAGTCTTTTGCCGTGAAAAAGACACCAAAATCCGTGCCTTACACGCATAGGGAACTTTATCTCAAATCCTAAGTAGGGATAAGTCTACGCCTAACACGCGTCGCCGGTTAGTCTTTTTCCGTAAAAATGACAAAGTCTATGTATTCAAAATCATAGCATCAAGTCTAAGAGAGTTCATTCTCTTAGCACAACGTTACATGTGGAGCAGACTTAGATAATCCACATGCTAGCCCGACTCAAACGGTAGTCGGTAAAGGCTTATCAAATTCGTTGATGGCTGAGGGTTTGCCAAAAATCCTATGCATGTTCGTAGGTCCTCCCCGTGTGTACAACATCAAAACATCAGGGTCGAACCCGCGTTACAACATCAAAACGCCAGGGTCGAACCCACGTTACAACATCAAAACGCCAGGGTCGAACCCGTGTTACAACATCAAAACATCAGGGTCGAACCCGCGTTACAACATCAAAACGCTGGAGTCGGACCCGCGTTACAACAAGAGAAACGTGATCAATCCTCGCGTTCTGGATGTTCAGTCAACACCCAACCTCGCGTCTCAATCCTAAGATGCGAGGTTAGGGTCCTGAACGCCAGGTTGGGCATTTGACTCATTCAAATATGAGTCGAACGGTTTCAGAACCGTTTTCCCCACGATCTGAGGAAATCACGCCCACTTAGGAGCGGATTTAGAGGGAAGTTACACCCCCTTAATCCCCTATAAATAGGGGTAAACTTAACTGAGTTCGGGTCTCTTTTTCGGCGGGCATTTTTCTTAGATCTGGGACTTGGCAGCAACAGGAGAGATCTTTGGGCGAGCTTTTGAGGAGATCGGCACCATCCCTCAACGAAGATCATCTTCAATTTCGACAACAAAGAGTCTTCATCCTTGGCTTATATTCGACCATCGGTTAAATCAACTTTTTCATAGAGTTTAAAACTCGTTCAGAGTTATCAACTCGTCCAGAGTTCTAAAACTTACCACGCAAGTTCTCCACAACGTCAAATCGTGAGGAGAAGATATCGTTCCAGTGAATCAAGACGTGCGGATCGTCAACGGAGAGCAAACTCGACGCGAGCATTCGAGAGAGGCACTCCATCGCCACCGTGAAGAACCCAGTTTTAAATAAAGGGGAGAACCAAGTTCGTTCTCCTCTCTTTTGTAATCGAATTGTAACCGAGATCAAAGGAATACAAGTTAATTTTCCTTCATTCTCTTTACTGCAATTTTCCAACATACAGTTTGGCATTTCAGTTACAAGTTAGCATATCAAAATGTGATTGCGGCTATGCCGGCAAAGGAAGAATGGCAAAATATTCCAATTGACTACAAAGTTAGCCCTCCACATGCTACACGACCTAGGGGCAGACCTAAGAAACAAAGAGTAAGAAGTAAAGATGAAATAGAAGAAGGGAGGAGGAAGGTAATGGATTCTACTTTTAGTTTTATAGATGTATATTATGCGTATTCATGGTCCATATTCTCTCTTATAGGTGTCAAAGAGAAGACACCATTGTAGTAGATGCGGTGGAATGGTACATCATAAGCATGCTCCCATCTTCTCCTTTGATCTACATCCCCTACTTTAGTTGTTTTGAAGCATTACTTGAAACCCCAACTGGGATCAGCAATCTCCCCCACCAATACCATCCACATCGTTATCCACCTCCAAACAGGTCCCGATTCGATTACCAATGAACTCTATGGCTTCTTCGTCCATCCAATTCGGGGCAAGATCATACCATTGGGTGAGCCGCGCGAGCGTGGGTTCGGAGGCTTTTCGCTCGCTCTTTTCGTTTTTCGGTGTTTCCCGACTTTCTCGGACCTGTATTCTCCATCGTTTTGCGTATTTGGTTAACTCGTTGGCTTGTACGCTTCGCTGAGGGGCTGACCGACGAACGCGTCGGTCGCTTGGGGCTGCCTGACAAGTGCGTTGATTGACGTACGTGCGTTGACTGATGCGTGCGAGCTGACTGACGTGAGTGGGCTGACTGACGCGCTCGGGCTGGTCGATGCGTGCGGGCTGATCGACGCGCGCGGGTTGACAGAGGCGCGAGCTGACCGACGCGCGTGACTGACTGATGCGTGCGAGCCGATTAACTCGCGCGGGCTGACCGACGCGCGCGGGCTGACCGATTAACATGTGCGGGCTGATCGAGACGCGCGAGCCGACCGACGTGCGCGGGCTGATTGACGCGCGCGGGCTGACCGACGCGCGCGAGCTGACCGACGTGCACGCGTTGATTGACGTTCGCGAGCTGACCGACGTGTGCGGGCTGACTGATGCGCACGAGACCGATTGGATAACCCTTCTTGACTCGTCCACTCTCCGTTTCGAGTTGCGTGCGGGATCTCATAGGTAATTTTAGACGCCTACAGCAGAATCCATCGGAATGTGTTGGATTTCCTCCAAGTTATCGTGATGTGCCTCTATATATTTTCACAATGTATAAGCACTATCAAAAGAAGCAAATTTGTTAGAAATAGATGGATCAAAAACTTTAAGCAAAAGTTCTAACAATAGCTTGTTCAAAATAGACATCTTCTTGTCATCATTGCTCCATTTTGATTTCTCCAATGTGGGCACAACATAAGAATAATCAATTACTTCTCATAAATCGACATGTATAGATCTAACAAATAGTTTAAATCTAAATATCCATTGAGCATAAGGAAAATCATTGAACGAATGAGCAATATTTGTAACACAACTTAAACTAGGTGCACCATATATCAATGAGGATTATGCAAACAAGACAAAAATCATGAAAATTAGATTAGCAAAATATAATAGTGAGGATCTTTGACTGTAGTCGATTAAGTCACAAATCAAGAGCACTACGCTCTAATACCAAATGAAAGTACCCTGGGGGGGGGATTAGGGTAATTGTTAATCTAATTCGATTACGATACCAAATTAAAAACTTATAAATCAATATCCTAGCAATGCGATATACAAAGAGATGTGCAAGAATAAACAATGAGACAATAGGTGATATAAACACAAACACAAGATGTGAAGAATAATAGTACGCCAAAAAAATAATTGCAAACACAAGATATGATCACAGAGTTCGGTTAACCATAGACCTACGTCTCCGCTCCTCACTTCGAGGAGATCTTCACTATCACTCAAAATCCTACACAAAAACGGTTTTCAAAGATCCCCGATAACTTTTACAATGCACACGATGTCAATCATACAATCTACACTTCTCTAAGTGTTGGACTACCCGTGTCACCTTCCTGAAGTGTTTGGAATTACAACATCTCCCTAGGATTTACAACCAATCCACTTCTCTTGGAATTGACCCCGTTCTTTTCCAACCACTCCTCTAAGTGTTCTTGTGTATTATAACGTGTATAACAATAAGTGCGAATAAAAGATTTTATTTTCTAAACAAATGAGAACGATATATAAGCACTCTCAAAAAACACTTTCACAACCTAATAATACTAGATGTGAAATACTAAAGCTCATGTGGTTATGCGTGTAAACAATGAGTAAAACGAAATAAAACTCAAATAAATCTAGCTTATATATGATAATCAAAATATATATTAGCTAGAGGATGAGTTTAGAAAAATTCTCCAAAAATAAGGAAAGATAGAGATTTGACGATGAACGTTTCAAAATCGAAATCGAGATCTTTCTCTTTGTAAAACTCTTTTTCACATAAACAAACACACTTCTCTTTCTAAAAAAACGTGCAACCAAAATGGCTAAACTTTTTTGTAAAACAATTATCCTTCAAATAAGTCTTGAATGCTATTTATAGCCTCAACAGATCAAAACAATAACTAGCCATTATATATGACCAGTCGACTGATAGATATATCGGTCGACTGGGCATTCGACCGTTGGCTAATTTTGGAAAAAATAAAACAGAGTCGGTCGACTGAAAAACACTTGGTCGGTCGACCGAAAACATTGTTTCGTCGACTGACTCTATTGGTCGGTTGACTGATCCACTATAAATAAAGAATGCTGTAAAAATGCTTCTGCCAAGTTGACTGATTTAAACAGTCGGTCGACTGACCAGAGAGAATTTTGGGAAAGCAAAACAACCTGACCGGTCGACTGATATACTTGTTCGGTTGATCGCCTAGAGATCATATGTCAGACATAACAGATACTTGAAATATTGAAAAGTTAATTTTCTAAATTCATTTTAAACTAGTAAAACAACTCCAAAAATAGTAAAACTTGGGAGAATGTTTATACATATGAAAATGAATGTGTTTGAAGAGGAATATCTAAAATATCAATTCCCATTTGTGAAAACTCATTATTTTTCAAAACATACGAAAATGTTAAATATGATTTCATAGATTAACAGAATCGTCAATGATACAAAATGTTAAACACATGATTCTGATAAAATCATTTTAAACAACTTATCCACAAAGATATTCTAAAAATCCTTTAACAAGGCGAAACAAACAATGAAAGCGATAAATCGAAATAATGTGTGTGTATATGGTTTGAGTTTTAAGTATAACACATAAAGTAAACACCTAAGTTACAAACACTATACCCAAGCTAAGAATCTTCGTGAATCTTGATCTTGGTAGCAGAGATGAAGCGCGATAGTGTATATTTGATTTGAATGACGACGACTTTATTCCAATTTCCTTCCAACCTCCAATAGGATGTCATCGTTAAAGTGCAAATCCATCCAACCTCTAACAGGATGCTTGTGTAGGAAGGCTGGAGAACAAATGCAAATACTAGAAAATAATGTTAGGAATTGTTTGTTTATCATCAAAACCAGATTAGATAATAGGCTGGCTCATAAGCATGAGACCTAACAATTATCTCACATATTATTGCGTTACACTTTTGGACAAAGTTATCAACCTCCATAAGTAACAGAGAACTAGACAATATATGAGAGAAATTTTATTTTTACCCTTTTCAAATTTTTTCGTTTGGGATCTATCCTCTCCATCATTCCTGCCTTTCGTAAGCTTCAAGTGGTCCATTTAGTCAACTTCTTGGTAGCCCATGTGAAGATAAACCTAAATAATGTCTCTTACGAGTGTAAAGTTGGCATGCATGATTCTTTTGGTTAGCGTTTTGGCTTGGTTGAGGACAAATGTTTATGTGTATCGTACACAATTTTGGATTTTAACTTAATTTTTTAAAATTTACATATATAAATTTTACAAATTAGACTGTCATGTGGCTCTTATTACGTTCTTTTTTTTAACTCAATGTTTGAGCATTAGGATAATTCTTAGTCAACAAGAGTTTTTGTCTTCATGACAGTTGACATATACATTTTATACATTGAGCAGATGCTAATACATGTGCATGCAAAACTCACTCACATGTATAATTCAAGGTTTAGTTTCATTGTATGTATGTCGTAACTTAAATGAGCTCAAATTTTTGACTACAGGGATTTTGTCATAAGATGAAGTTCTCTCTCCTTACATAACTAAAGTCACATCGTACAAATTTGAGGATGGGCTTATTTTATTTTTAAATAACTAAAGGATTTCGCAAAAAAAATTCTGTCATTTGCTTTTGTACATTTTTAGTTAAATCAATATTTATATATTTTGTTAAACTGACAAAATTTAAATTCGATATTTTCTTCTTTATTGTCAATTAAATTAAAATTTTAACGTTTTCATATGCTTCAAAGTTAGGGCATCTCCAACAGCTTCTCCAAAATTTTCTCCAAAATGAGGAAGCAAAAGTCATATTCTCCAACTAATTTTTACATCAGCTCCAACAGCTTCCTCATTTTGAAGAATCCTTTTTTTCATCCAAAAATTTAGAGAATGCTGCAGATTTGAGGAAGCTTCCCCATTTTTTTCTCCTCCATCCCTATTTTAGGGAATGAGATGGGGAATCTGTTGGACCGAAAATCTAACTAAATTCTCCAAAAGTGAGAAATGGGGAAACTGTTGGAGATGCTCTTACCGAGATTTCTAATTTCTAAATGGATATGATTAAATCACTTTTTTTCTTCTTTTGATAACTAACAGGAGAATTTATCAGGCTAATGCTCTTTTTATCCAAAAGAAGAGAAAATGGGGAAATTTTATTAAGGAAGGCGTCCTAGCAAATCCTAGCTCCCCAAGTGTCTGTTAAATCCTAACTCCCAAGCGTATACCAGCCGTAGAAATATGTGAATGGCGATTACTCATGGCAGATAAACATCAATATTCCATAATAAATATCTGCCACGATAGATAGAAACAAATCTCATGTTAATTTGATTTTCTTATCAAATAATTTACTTTGATTTCAAGGTTAGCAACATGTCGCTTGACGACCACTAATCAACCACAATTTCAATATAAAAAATCAATCCCCAAAACTTTCCCAACAACACGTAAAACTTTCCCCTCCCCTTCTTCAACCCCAACCCCAACTCCCCCAGCTCCCCTTCACCTTTCCTTCTCCTTCCGTCGCTCCTCAACCGCCTCATCCGCAAACTCAACCAGAGAAAGAAAAAACATGAAAGACTCCCCGCCGCCACCCCCTCCTCCAAAACCCAGAAAATTACTCTCCACAGTCCCTGCCGTCGCCGTCTTCTTCCTCCTCGGCTACGTCCTCGGCCTCCTCTGCGCCTCCTCACCGCCCTCCTACTCAGTCCCTGATCAACCTCCGCCGATTAGTCCTAGAAAAGTAGTTGAACCGTCAACAAGTACGACTCCGCCGCCGCCGCCGCCACCGCCACACGATTTGTTTCGCTTTCGAACACAATGTTCAGACCCAGTCCCCCACAACCAAGTCCTCCAAACAATCCTAACCAACGTGTACAACAACACATCTCCGTATCACGACTTCCCCTCCCAAGAAACCTCCTCCCATCTCCTCCCGGTCCGGAGCAAGCTCCGCGGCTGGGGCTCTCGCAACCGCGTCTTCTCTGACCTCATCTCAGCCGTCCGTCCCCGAACCATCATCGAGCTGGGCACGTTCCTCGGCGCCTCCGCCCTCCATATGGCCTCCCTCACCCGCAACCTATCCCTCCCCGACACCGCCGTCCTCTGCCTCGACGACTTCCGGGGCTGGCCATCATTCCAAACCAGATTCAAACGCGACGTCCCCCAATCTCACCAAGGAGACTCTCTCTTGCTGCACCAATTCATGCTGAGCGTTCTGTCGGCGGGGGAGGCGGAGAGAGTTATGCCGATGCCGTTCTCTACAGGGTCTGCGCTGGCTGCGCTGTGCGAGTGGGGGGTGTACGGGGACTTGATTGAGGTTGATGCCGGGCACGACTTTCATTCGGCGTGGGCGGATATTAACATGGCGTACGCGGTGCTGAGGCCCGGCGGGGTTTTGTTTGGGCACGATTATTTCACGGCGGCGGATGAGAGGGGTGTGAGGAGAGCGGTGAATTTGTTTGCGAAGTTGAAGGGGTTGAAGGTTTCGGCTAATGGCGAGCATTGGGTGCTCGAGCCTAAGCCCAACAGTTGACTTGGGAAAAAGTAACGCTGGGCTAATTCCAGTTTATATATATCCTTTGACCGCAAGCGTGTAGCCGTTCGCACCATCCAAACTATTTTATTGGCATTTTACAGTTCTGAATTTAGTTGAAAAATATGGGGTCAATTGCACATAGACCCCTCATCGTGTTTTTCTTCTTCTTCAGATTCTGTTATCCCTGGCGCTTTATTGTTGCAAACGGACTCTCTCGGTTAATTATTTTTTCCCACTTCCTTTCCGTTGGGTGAAAATTTGACGATAATTGTGACCCTGGAAATTAGTGAGCGAGTGTATCTGCGGGAAAGAAAAAAATAAATAAAAGTACCGGGCAACAAGTTCAAAGCAGGGGTATTAATATTGAGATCTACGTGCAATTTTTTTTGAGAGAAAAGAGATCTACGTGCAATTGAAGCGAAAATTCTACAATTTCCTCGTCATCTAAAACCAAACAAAAAATAACAATGAGCACAGTTTGGAGGGTGTAATCGCTAAGTAGATACTTAGATTTCTACAATATGGAGGATGTATCCGCAATTAAGCGAGACATATTCTAGGGCTGGCCTCCCTCCGAGAGATATCACTGCTCTTTGGGTCCATTAATGATTTTTGTACGAGTATTGGGTGAAGTAATTGTGGTAAAAGTTGAATTCAGTAATAGAGATGGAAAATAATAAAGCCAGAGATCTGAGTATACGGGGAGAAATGCGTTGGGCTGTCTTGTTTAGATTATTAACTAATGACTTTTTAATTTATATGCATGATTGGACTTTTGAACCGTTTGTTTTGGATCTGGTTGAGGATTGTTGTTACGCATCTGTTGCTTGCGGTTAGAAAAAGTTGGGAAATGATTGATTAGAGCCTTAGAGGTTGAGAAAGATACAAATGGAGCTTATTTATTGTTTAGAAGTAATATATCCTTAATCTTCTGCCAAAATTGTGATTACAGTAGTTGACTTCACTTAGCACAAAGTATATGCATGCTGGGTAGTGACCATGTGATGTGATAAGATAAATCTCGACGGTAATGCAACAAATTAATGGGTTTTTGTTCGAGGAGACCGATTGCATTTTGATAGAATAATGGCTAATGACTGTCTTGGGAGTCACAAATTCGAGGGTTATAACTTGAACTGATTTAGGGCTAATTAGCACTTAAATATCATAATGATTTTTTCACTTACCACCTATATATTCACTAGTCATAGCTGCTTTTGGTAGTACTAAAAATATCCTCGTATTTTTAAGTATGAAACGTTAGCGCAACATTCCCCTAATGGGGGTTATTGGTTGGGACAAATTGAGGTCAAGTGGGAAAATTATTCCAATTGAATAATTTTACCCCTTTGGGATATTTTAAGTAGGGTAAAGTGGGATAATGGGATAATTTGAGCATTTGATTTTACAATTCATGTAGGATAATTGATGATGCGGCATCTTATTAAGATATAATTTTATCTATTAATTTCTTCTAAATTAACTTGTCCAATTGGTTTAGTACATTATTATAATATAAATATTATTTTACTTTATATTAAAATATAATATATTATACTATACTTACAAATTACTATTATTAATTATTATATTATATTATATTATATTATATTAGCATGCTACACGATATATAATAATTAATATAATATAATATCAATCTATTTAATATAATATTTTAATAATATAATATTTAATATAATACATTATTTATTTATACAAAAATATAATATGTTATACAATAATTACTAATTAACATTATATAATAATTGATATAATATATGAATAATATATTTTAATATAATACTTTAATAATATATTATTTAATTTAATATATTATAATATAGTATCATATGATATAATATACTTTAGAAAATATTATAATATTTTACTTTATTCAATGTAATATTTTTAAAATATTATAT
>BQKN01061555.1:108211-120909 GCA_022839385.1 Asparagus kiusianus | reverse complement strand
AATATATATTAAAATCTATCATGTTATAGTATAATATATTATATTATTTTAAACTATAATATTATATTATATCATAATATTTTACTAATATTAGTAATTACTATATTCTATTATAATAGTATGTCATATATATAATAACTATAATACTATTTTATAAATTAATTATATAATAATATATTATATAATAATATATGTTATTATAATAAATACGTTATACTATAATTACTAATTAATATTATATAATAATATATTACATAATATTATTAATATATGTTATAAAAATATTAATATACATTATTATATAATATTATTAATATATGTTATAAAAATTTTAATATATGTTATTAAAATATTATATAATATTATAATAAATACGTTATACTATAATTACTAATTAGTATTATATAATAATATATTACATAATATTATTAATATATGTTATTAAAATATTATATATGTTCTTTAAATATTATATAATATTATAATAAATACGTTATACTGTAATTACTATTATATAATATTATTAATACATGTTATTAAAAAATTAATATATGTTATATTTTTATATCATATCATATATGTATAATATAATTAGCATGTATTATTTAAGTAATACAAAAATATTTTAAAATTATCCTAATTGTCTTTAAAGTGGAACAACATTGTTCCAATATGGAGGATGGGGTAAATTTTTACTATTGGGACAAAATTTTTGTATATGAGTGGGGTAATTTTATCCCAAGTGATGTAATTGTCTCACTAGTGTTACAAAAAACTAATAACACAAAAAGGTATTATCCTTATTTCATTGTCCTAATGAATAACACTATAAAATAGAATCCCCAAAATTATCCCATTATCCCACAAAATGTCCCAACCAATAACCCCCCCAAGGCTATATTTTTTTTATCCTCAGACCAAGGGGGTATTTCATCTTTCGTACTGTAATCCTCGGACTATATTTTTTTAGGATTAGTTTGATATTATAAACTATACATGAACATATTAAATATTAAATTATCTTGTTAAGAGATTACTTATCTTGAATCTTCTGGAAGGATCGCCACATATCTAATCTTGATCTTCTAACAACGGCCAGAGGGCAACCACACCAATACAGCAAGAAGTCCCGCATATCACCCTGTGACTAACATATAATTAACGAGGAGGAAAGAGATGGTCGTAGTGTGTTTTTTCCCCTCTCTTTAATCTCTATATAAGTGCATATATAGAGAGTAGAGAACAAGACCCTAACCTTTAAGATTAGGAACTGGTTCACTAAAGAACTAGTATGAGCCCACTTATGATCCACCCACTCAATTAGACGGACCCCACCAGTTACTAACGTACTCCTGCTCGCACAAATGAATGTGTATCATCTATTGCTTCCCGAGCCGACTCCCTCAGCTATTAACTTCCCGAGTCAAAGCTCCATGAGATTCTCATTTCTTATCAATGCTATGTCCATACATCATTAGTACGGTGTGGACTGTTGAGAACCTTCTAGCAGGTAGCCTTGTAGCGGATTTAATAGGACTTTGATTACCCTCCATAACTCGTGGTCATCTATAAGGGCTCACACAGCGAGGATGTAGGGATTCATTCCTCGACCTCCTTACATCCGGTCCAAGCACACGTCGTATGACAATGTGCTACTACATTACATATCTCTCCTTGAAAGAATACATCATTAAATGAATATTGTACATGGTCATGCTTCATTACCCCAGAAATGAACTTGTTTAGCAATATCACCTAGCGATATGCCTAGGACATCCTAACAAGCCCACACATTGTGCCCTAAGCTTGACCCCTTGTCTGTCTGATAGTAAACAGGTAAAGTGGACATAGGATTTTCGTTTTGGTCGCTCAAACATATAAGTATATAATAACCTCATCTTCATCCAATCAGGGTGATAAATAGAGTGTTGCCACTATTGTCCTACCTGATAACACAATAATGTAGCATTTTCTCTAAGCCAAATGACAACACTCGATCTCAACTTTGGCAACAACCACAGCTCAGAAGGTGATCTATTGTGTGGTAATAGCACTTACTTATTGATATAACTTTCTAATGGTGCACTCAGTGCCCTTTGTATACCCTGTACACATCATATGCTCATATACTCTATATCATGCTAATCAAGCAATAATAAGGCATAAGCAATCCCAAATATGTATAAAGATGGGAAAATAACAATCAAATAAATATGATGTCTTATAAAGCTATCATCCATAATAACCTAAGTGTCTGAGGTCTCAAGTAAAAAAATTATCATCAAAGATGTAGCCCTCAGCTCAAGTGTACTGCAACGACCACTCTTCAGCTATTACATTTATCAGTATATCCTTGATCAACTGACTCATAGGGATATACTTAGGGAAACCTACTCCTTCTCTTAGTTCTTAATGAAATGAAACTAATCTGGATTTTATTCAATTTTCCAATCTAAGTTTGGTATATCGTATATAACTAGCAAACGACATGCTACCGATATAGAGAGGGTCATATCATTCTCTACATATCGTGCTATAGCAAGATTCTCCAAGAATCTGCACAACTAGACCACCTCTAGTACTACCATGTGTATCGCTACATATCCAGTCCAAGTAAAGAAATGGCTATACACTATTGCTATTCTAAGAAATGACCCCGTTGTTAGACCCTAGGGGGGGTGATTAGGGTCTTATGCTAATCTAATCCGATTTAAATGCTAATTAAAATTAATTATTAAGTTATCCTAGCAAGAATAGATATACAATATGATATATGCAAGGATATAAAACTAACACAAGGGATAAACAATTTAACTACAAATGTGATAGGGCAAAATGATCAACAAGCAATACACAATGGCGATGTAAGATATGAACATGAAAACAAGTACGCCAATGCAATCACAAACAAAGGATATGTTTACGAGGTTCGGTCCCCACGACCTACGTCCCCGCTCCTCACCTCGAGGAGATACTCCACTATCACAATCCGGTTTGGAAGCCGGAACTTCTACACACTCGGTTTGCAAGTTCACCGAAAACTCTCACACAAAAAATACTATGCAATCACACTCTACACCCACACAAGTGTTGGACCTAGCCGTGTCTCCCTCAAGTGCTCGGTTACAACCTCTCCCTAGGTTCGTCAACCAACGCCACTCCTCTTGGAACGATCCCCGACTCTCACCACACACTCCTCACTCGGTGTACAAGTGTATTACAAAGTGAATCTCACAATAGAGCACAATATAATAAATGATTGTTCTCTAATATGGATGAGAACACAATGAAAGCTCACACTCAAAGTTACAACTCTCACCAACACAAATATGTTATGAATGCAAATACAATAAGCTCAAGTGGGTGTGTGTAACAATGAGATAAAATCAAATCTAAACTCAATATAAAACTAGCTTTAATAGAAATGATAATTAACAAATAATCAATAAATAAAAGCTAGAGTAGAGTTTAGAAAACTTCTTAATAGATCAAGATGGAGAGATGGAGATTTGAGCCCAAACAAGAAGATGATCTCCTCCACTTGTGAAAACAATCTTCAAACCAAACAAACTCTTGAAACAAACTTAAAAACTCTTCAACAAACTTGTAAAACTCTTTTTAAAACTCTCTTAAACATCCATAAGAAACAATGAAAGTTGAGGGCTTTTTATAGCCTCTTAAACCAGCCACAAATCTCCAAAAACCGAAAATATCAAAAACTAGCAGTTATAGGCTGAAAAGACCAAAATACCCCAAAATCCAGCATTCTGGAAATTTACGTATCTGACTTTGTAAAATCAAGTAAAAATAGTAAAACAGCTCCAAAATTTATGAAATTTTGTGGAAATGTTCTAGACATATAGAATAACTTGTTAGAGAAAGAATTCCTGAAAAATCATTTTCCAGTTGAGAGAAATAAATATTTGAACACAGATTTACAGTTTCTAAAAAACTGCTGACATACACGATTTTGTAAAATCAATTGGGCACAGTAAATCAACTCCAAAAATAGTAAAATTTTGAGAAAAGTTTCTAAACATGTAGATAAACATGTCAACGAAAGAATTTATTGAATACCACTTCCCATTTATGAAAACTCATCTGTTTTGTAAAACATGCACGAACATGTGCACGAACAAAAACATGATTTTGTAAATTCCATTAAACATAACAAATCAATTCCAAACTTGATGAAACTTTGCGAAATGTTTATAAACATGAAAACAAACATGTTAGATAAAGAATTTCTCAAATTGAATTTCTATTTGTGAAAACTCATGTATTTTGCAAGTGTGTCCAAAGCATGAAAACCCAAAACCATCCATGTATATATATAACTATATATATACATAGAAACCAAATACGTGTGTGTGTATGATATTGAGCTTAAGGTATTTAACACACATAATATAAAACCTAAACTAAGTTACCCAAGCTAGATCTTGATCTTCAATAAGCTCTTCTTGGTAATCTCGCGGATGAAGCTTGAACTTGATCTTTAACTTTGAATTGCAAGGCTTCACTCTACTATTCCTCCAACCTCCATTGGATATGATCGTTAAAGCACTATTCCATCCATCCTCCAACTCGTTGTTTGTCTACAATAAATAGAAATACACAAACACTAGACAAACAACATTAGTGGTAAATTGTTTGTTAAACATCATCAAAATAAGAAGGCCAACACCCGTCATTCAGTAAGAGAGCACAACTAGACTTTAATGCTCGGCCATCCAGGTTGTCAGTTTAGTTGACATCTGAATATCTTTATAGATGAGAGTCGATGTGGTCATAGTATAACACACAAAGTGCAGTTTGAATCAAATATTTGATGATCCTCTTGACTCATCCCAGTGAGTTATACTAGGGTTGGACTGATGCATACTCACCTGTTCTACGGCAAAGGATGTATTGATTATTGTACGCATACAAGACTATTGACGACACTCCTTGCAAGGGATTCTTAGTTTTAGATTCTATTATGTTTTCATGAACTGTTTTTGTATACTTGAAGCATGACTCTTAGAAATTGGATCCCGAATGGTCTCCATGATGCACCGAGTCAGTAATGTGTTATCAGTATATGATGACAGACCCCAAACTTCTTTCAGCTTAGTATAGGTGGACCTAGTAGTACTGATCGATCATCTAGAAACCATGATGCAACACAATCTAATATGATAAAAAAACACTACACGTTGGAAAAAATTTCAATCCATAGGCAGGATCCTTGAACTTGTACACCTTGTGCTCATGTCCCTGGGCTATGAAACATAGCTTGATCGACATAGATCTATTTTTCTAGTTTTGTATGGTTAAAAACTAATTCAATGTCCATATAGACTAGTTCAAGATCCATTTACACTACAAGAGTCAATCATATGAATAGAGACAGTTCTCACCACTAGAGAAAATGTCTCTTTTGGTAGTCTACCCTACTACTTGGGTCTACTCTTTCATCATCAAGTGTTCCTCGCATTGCTTGAATGTCCAAACCTGCTTGACCTTAAAAAATCCTTTGTTTTCAGTGGTCTTGCATTCAATTAAGAGATTCGCCATGTCCTAGACTTGATACTTCCTCAAGCTCGAGCTCCCTATACATTGCTACTTTACACTCTTTCCCTGCAGACCCAAAAATAATGTCTTCCCATGTCTTCGGCTGCACAACAACATGCGATGCTACCATGAATATTTTCATGTTGATCTCAAAATTTCATATTGGCACTAGTCCATAGGACAATCTCCTAGGCATTTGCGATTCAATAAATGGCTCCAGGCTATCTAAAATTTATCTCGCACCCATTGTCCACAGCTGGTAGAGAAACCAATTTCTCCTTCATTGCTGGATCCATGACATTTTCCTCAATCTCGTATGAACCTAATTTTGACCTATTTCTTTTTTGTGCATGAAATCTTCCATGAGGAACTCAATATACCACAAATCTTTCGGTCATAGTCTCATCATATTGCTCACATATAAGCACAACCCAGAGTGTCTAAAATAGTACATAAAGAATACATCTCCACATTTTAGTGTCCAAAATTCTTATCCAATAAAAATTTTTGTATAAGCACAACACTCCCACATGGACGTAGGGATCCAACACAGGCCCTTTGTCGTCCATGAGTCATAAGATATTGACTATACCGATCTTGAAGATACACGGTTCAGAATATATATCGCTATCAATAGCACATCTCGCCAAGATCTAATGGGTAGCTATTCTGAACCACACCTAGCAAAGTTATATTCCTCATTTCTGCAACACTATTTTATAGTAGAATATAGGATATCATTAACCGTATGACTTTTTCTTTATCTTGACGTAGTTTCCTAAACTTTCAAGGTAGATACTTTTTCATTGTTAGTGTGCAAATCCATAATGCTTTTGCTAAACTAATCATCTATTACTAATTTAGTGCTTGAAACAAATTCAAGCACTAAACTAGGCATGAAATCAGATACACATGATCGTAAATAGAGTAATAGCCTATAAAAATGAGGAATTAATGTAAAACCAATTTTTTTTGGAATGTGGCTAAGATATACCAAATTCCACATTTAACAAACAACCTCCCTCCGCCCCCCCCCATCCTAGAAAATCTCCAACCATCTAACAACATTATCTCTTAAAAATTCCTATCCATCTCCTCTACCTTTTCTTCACAGTAACTTCCAAAAAAAAAATACAAACGAAGAGGGGAAAAAAGAGACAGAGAACCGAGAAAAATAAAATCATAGGATCGGGGAACGGATAGGGGTTCCTAAATTCAGAGTTCTAATTTATTTATCGGCAAGCATATATTTCCTTAATTATTTTCTAAAAAAATTTCCCCTCTTTCTAGTTGGTTGATATTTCAATCTTCAATTCAAAACTATATGCATAGGATTTACGCTAGTAGAGTCTCACATTTCTTTTTAGTCTAAATTTATTCCTTTTATATATTTTTCAGATCTGTTGTTTTGGGTTCTAACACTAGAGACACGTAGTGCATGTTCCAAGCTATGGGTACTTGTAGGCGTATAAAACTGCTTATAGGTCCCTTAACACAGCTCGGCACGATGATTCGACAAACCAACGAACCATCGGGCGATATATCCAAGCATGTTCGTTAGACCACAACACCGAAGCCAAATGAGACGCGACGAAGCGGATTAACGAGGCGACGAGGTTAACGAACCGCACGTAAACAACGGAATACATCCAATCGCGTGCCCATTCAAGCTAACGGGTCGATGAATCAACGAGTCATCCAACCGTTGAGTCCACCACATCAAACAAGATCGGGAGCGGACTCGAACGAACAAATCAAGATCGGATCCGGACTCAAACTAGAACACCGAAGCGGATTTACTGCCAAATCAGGATCCGAACTGCCAAATCAGAGTCCAGATCAACAATGAAGTTCGAATAAACCGTGAAATCGGAAAACGGGCGAAGAAGCAAACACCTGGAGGGCTCGGCCAAAACCGAGCCACTCCTAGGTGGCTCGCCGGGCCCAGATCTGAGCCCAGATCTGGTTTGAGGTGCCTATAAATAGACTTGAGGGTTTATTTTTTAAGAGGTTGGACTTTTGAGAGGTTGAAGGCTCAAGGTTGGATTTTTGTTGAACTTTTAAGGCGAAACTCTGCTGGATTGAGAACTAAACTTTGGAGTTTTGGAGCTTTGAAGACTCGGACTTTTCAGATCTGGTTCTTAGCGATCATCCACGCCAAATAAGACAGGAGTTCGAGAGAGATCAGATCTGAGATCCACACGGTTATCCTCCGGATCAAAACTTGGTTTTTGATCCCGAGAAGAGTATCGATTTCGCTTGGTCGATTTCGATTACTTAGGGCTATTATTTCCTTGGTGAAATAATCCCCTCGGCTGTTATTTCCTTCGTGAAATAACACCCATCATACCGTGTAGATCCGACCGGATCAAGATCGCGCGGTAGTCCACGGATTAACCCCGGCGCAGGCAAAGAACCCACACAAGCAAGAGACCGCAAAATAGGATCTTGTGATTTGTTCCAGAAAAGGAAAGTTGTAATCTTTTTTTTTGATTTTGTTGTAACCAGATCTTATAAAAAGACCGGATCTTTTGTAACCGATAAACTGTTGCTCAAGAAAACAATAACATCAATGAAAGCAATTTTTCCCGCGAACAATCTGGCGACCATAGTGGGAGCCGCCGATCTTGCTGCTGAGATCATTGCGTCGCAACTGCGGATCTTGATCCCGGTCGAGGATGAGGTCGAGTATGAATTCGACCAACAAAAGTTCGAGGAGTATCTATCATCCTCGTCCGGATCCACCTCCCCCCGCAAGTCCAAGAAGTCTCCGAAGTTCTCCTCTAGGAGAAAAGTCCGTTGGTATGAAGAAGTGGAGAATACCAACGAAGATCTCACACCGATTGATGCCAAAGTTGCATCGGATAAAGTTTCACCGACCTCCAACCAGATCAAACCTGTCCTTGCCAACTCCTCCGTCGCCGAGGGCGTAGTGACTCTCTCAAAGAGAGCCTGCCAAAGACAACGTCAATGCCTGGCACGGCAATTTGCAAAGGCAATGGAGTCCACTGACGGAATCCGCTATAACGCGGATCTGAAGAACAGGAGAGGCAAACAGCCTCAACAACTAATGAATGACAGCTCCTCCAAGCCACCAACGAATGAATGGATCCGTGTCAAACGGAATAGTTCGACACTTGAGGAGCGCATTCGCAAGCGCCACGCACTGTCAGCGCAGGCACGGGCTCAAGTCCAAGAAGCCCACAGAAGACTGCAGAAGAAAGTGGCTAAGAAGCCGCCACCAACCCGCCAAGTATGGAGCCCGAAGTCTGAAGTGGCGATTCAGGCTAAAGAGCAATCATTGCAGCCTTCAGCAAAAGTTCAACCTCCGGTGAACCAACCTAAATCGCCGATAATTCCCATAGCTGTTCCGGGAGATCCCGCAGGACCATCCCGAAGAAGGAGGTCAGTTTTGGAGCGCCTCGGTCCACTTCCCGATGAGCGATGCAAAGCTCCAGTTCAAGAACATTTGGGCCCAATAAAGAAGCCCCGAACGAATCAACATGCTAGGAATCGCCGCCATCCTCAACATGACAAAGAGATCATGGCAGCTAGGCGCACCAATTTGCGCATTGAAGTCCAGGAGCCAGCTGAGAATTCACGCCCACAAAGGCATGTTTTGAGGCGCGTGACTCTTGAAAGCCCAAGGAAGGCAGTTCGCCCTCAGAAGGAAATATTATCGTCTGATGACGATAGCGTTATACCTGAGAAGTCGTGCCAACACACGATAGGTTACTCCGACCTTCAAACCGACGAGTTGTACTATCGTGTTGGAGGTACGAGTAAAACTAGAAAAAGGAGTCCTCGAGAACTAAAGACTCAATGCCCCTGTTCCAAACTCATTCGGGCAGTTTGTCTGAGTGCAACTACACCAAGACAGTCCCCGAAAGAATTTCGATTTTCGAAAGGCTCAGTACCAAAATGCCAAAACCAAGGCCTAGGCATTTCCGACAAAGAAGAACGGTAGTTGAAGATGGAGAATTTCCGAGGGTCACCACTAATATGACCAACAAAGGGACATTGACACAGGATAATCCTGAGTCGATTTCGGAAGCATCCCGGCGTGTAACCCGTCTGCGGTCTGGAGCTATCATACGAGCAACTTATGGTAGGATTCGGACAAGATTACCTTCAGAAGATGAAGAATCGGATGCCTACTCTGCGGTCGCATCAGATAATACAGTATCCAGCGAGGGACAACCCCGCGAGTCACTTATGATAAGTACGGAACAAGTGGCCAAGATGCTCGAAGAAGCCATGGCTAAACAACAGGAGAGCTTCAGGTTTGAAATGCAGATGACCATGCAGAATATGAGAGAAATGCATGACCAACAAATCCAAGCACTGACAAACCAGCAAGGCGAACCAAGTCGTCGTAACCAGGTTAATCAGGAAGATGAGGACACAGGTGCGAATAAAGCTCATAATGCCAATAATCCTCTCATCAATGCAGGGGGTGGTATCGAGAATGCTAGTCATAACGCCACACTTCCACCTCAGAATCGTGCTAATGAAAATACAGATGAAGGTTTGAAGATTAAAAACCTCGAGAGCAAAATCAATACGTTGATTTCCGCTCAAGAGATGAAGAAGACGGGCATTCCTTGTCCATACCCAAGAGAATAGGAATCAATCCCGTATCCGGCGAAGTTCAATCTAATTAACTTCACGCCGTTTGATGGGAAGGGTTCACCCACTCAGCATTTGATTTACTTCAAATCACACCTAGGGGTTATCTCTGGTAATGAGCCTCTGATGGTACGGTCCTTCGTTGGCACTCTTCGTGGAGCCGCCTTCGATTTGTATCGCCGCCTCAAGCCAGGAAGTGTGAATAGCTGGGACGACATGGAGACTAAATTCCTTACCAACTTCTTCGACGACGACACCGAGATATCCATCGGGTCGTTGTTTGACGAGAAACAGAAAGACGGGGAATTGGTTGATACCTCGTCAAAAGGTTCCGGAATAAGGCGATGAACTGTCGGGACCCGATCACTGAGGAGTTCATTCTCCAGACTTGCCACAACAACCTCGCATTGGACATGTTAGAAGCAATGGGGACAGCACCGTCCAACACTTGGAAAGACTTGAAGGTGCGCGGTGAACAAGCCGAACGCTTCCTCCGAAGGAAGAAGGCCGAGAGGAGCCAATCGACGACTAATCCTCCGAACTCGAACTTCGCCTCCCGTGGTAAGGGCAAGGCACCTGTAGCTGCTATTGGTGATAATCAAACGTCGCAACAACAACCCCGAAGGCATCAAAAGACCTTGGATCCGAAACTCCAAAAAGAGTATTCCTTCAAGGACGAAGACGTTCCAGCCATCTTCGAATCCCTCCTTGAAAACAACAAGATCAAGCTACCACCTATCGTCAATCAGGAGGAAGCTGACAATACTGCTGTAGAACCCCGTAAAATTTTACATGAATATATGTGAATCATTAGTAAATAAATAATTCTTTTATGATAAATAGCTTGAGGTCATTGATGTACATGATAACAAGTTATTTGAGATGATAGGAGAGTATGGGTGTAGAGCTTTGTGCGTTGGATTTTGCAAATTAGCAAAACATGCACAAAACTAGAATTTTCCAGTTCAGTCGACACATCAGTCGACTGACGGTGTCGGTCGACACATCAGTCGACTGATACGCCGATTTCCAGTTTTTCCAGGTTTCGGGTCTGTTTTGATTTGGTTCGGGTTTGGGTCGGGTATAACGGTTTGTATATATTCTCCTTCACCCGAAATCACCCCCTCTCATCCTCAGTTCAGAGAAACCCTGGCCCCCTCTCTCCTCTCTCAAACCCTAGCCTTGTTCTTGGTGATTTGGGGAAGGAATCGGAGGATTTTCGGCGGGATTTTTAGTTTGCAGCGAAAGGAATCACTCCCCCTCAGATCCAGGAGCTCTTCATCACCTCAGATGCGAGTAACATCTCGCCCACCCTTGTCCCATTCTTTTTAAACGTTTTCAAATGGTTTTATTGAGATTTCTTTGGCCTAAAACGTATTTTGTATACAAAGATTGGATTTTATTGCATATAACATGAAGATGGCATTTTCAGTTTAATAAACATCCTACTAATGTTTTGTGAATTTAAAATCCAGATCTGAAATGTTTTATAAGAGATTTAACATAGGTTTTGTTTCAAAAAGGGGTTTTTAAAACATAAATACACATGTTGAGAGTTTTGTTTATGTATTTGTACATGAAAGTTACATTTCAGTTAGTTCATACATGTTAATATACGTATGGTACATGCTTGGGATTGATGGGGATGTGTTTAGATCAGTTTTGAGGTGAAAAAATAACCTGTGCAGAGTTTCTGCAGGCCATCGGTCGACTGACCAGTCGACCGACGGGCTGAAATTTCAGCGTCAGTCGACTGATTAGTCGATTGACGAGCTGTTTGTGTTTTCTTAGTTCCTCAGTCGACAGATCAGTCGACTGGTGAGCTGAGACTATGTTGTCTGTGCGGTTTCGGTCGACACATGAGTCGACTGACGTCATCAGTCGACACACCAGTCGACTGATGACGTGTTTTACAGATTTTTGATCTGTTTGAGTTGTTCTTCAGGGTCGCCTCGATGACTTGACACTAGTTGTGACGCCCCGGGGTTCACACAAGGCTGCAGTCCAAGGTGAAACTAAGAATGTCAAACCTGCCATGCACCACACCGTGCAATAGCATGTTTCACCATCGCAATTCTATCACTCTGGTAGAGTCAACAACAGGTGTAGGTACAAAAGCAAGTAAAAGGTAATACAAGAGATAACTGATGAAATGATAGAGATCAAAATAATATTTCATCATCCAACATACAGAAATACAAAGTCAATGTCTGGAATGGATAAACTAGAGTTCTTAACAAATCTCAAATACAACCAGTCTGAATGAAAGAAATAAGGCATACAGCCTTTACAACATCTATGAAATAATCCTCAAATATCTGACAACAACTACAGTGGAGCCCAAAGAAAATAATACATAGATAAAATGTAAAGCTGAACACTAAAGTAGTCCGCTATCAACCTGCGACTCTCCGTGCTACTGGCTCATGACCTGAAAGGGGGAGGGACAACGAGCGTCAAAGCGCTAGCGAGCAACATCACAACCAACCCCAAGGGATAGGGTTCGTTGTGTA
>BQKN01061555.1:79899-98211 GCA_022839385.1 Asparagus kiusianus | reverse complement strand
GCCACCAAGGTGGCTCGGCCACCAAGGTGGCTCGGCCACCGAGCCACCTTGGTGGTTCGGTGAGCCACCTGAGCGGCTCGGCCTTGGCCGAGCTTTTCCCGGGGTGTTCACCGTTGCGTCGGTTGTTCGGTCTCGTGGTTCATCGGTTTATCCGAGCTTCTTCGTTGATCCGGACTCTGATTTGGCAGTAAATCTGCTTCGGTGTTCGAGTTCGTATCCGTTCTATAGTTGGATAACTCGTTGACTCACCAAACCGTTAGCTTGATTCCGCACGCGAGTGGATTTCTTCCGTTGTTTGCGTGCGGTTCGTTTGCCTCGTAGCCTCGTTAATCCGCTTCGTCGTGTATCACTTGGCTTTGGTGTTGTGGACTAACGATCTTGTTTGGATACGTCGCCCAATGGTTGGTTTGTCGAATCGACGTCGTCGAGCTATGTTAAGGGACCTATAGGCAGTTTTATACGCCTACAGATACCCCCTCCAAAGTATTTCAGCCTCATTCTTTTATAGAAGAGTCTGGAATACTTTGGATATGATTGTCCCATCCTTCAATCAGTTATGACGGGATGTTTGGAATGGCTTCTATTCTTGATTCCTTCAGTCCTCCAGGCTATTCGGTGCTTTGTCGAATGTCTGTAAGGGTTCCGGTGCTGCATTTATTGTCTGACCGTTTGTCGAAATTTTGAACTTGAAGTCAATTCTCGATTTCCTGACTTTTTAGCTCGAGTTTGTTGTTTCAACATAGAACTGACCATCGATTGTTGGCGTTGAACCTTCATCTGCAACGCGTTGTCCGGCGTTTGAGCTTCCTTGTGACGCGTTGTCCGGCGTTTGAGCTTCCTTGTGACGCGTTGTCCGGCGTCCGAGCTTCATTGTGACGCGTTGTCCGTCGTTCGATACAGTTTATACTCGTACGTCTGCTGGAGTATACACAGTTTTAGTCTCTTAAGGTATTGGAGCGTGGCAGATACTTGAGTCACGAGACCAATCTATAGAATTGATGCGTCAATGACTCGTATTTATAGAATTTTTGGTAAATTCTCAGCCATCAACGGGTTTAATAAGCCTTTACCGACTACCGTTTGAGTCGGGCTAGCATGCGGATTGTTTAAGTCCGTTCCGCATGTAACGTTAAGCTAAAAGAGTTAACCCTTTTAGTGCTACGATATTAAATACGTAGACTTCGTCTTTCTCCTGTGAAAAGACTAAACAGCGACGTGTATGAGACGTTGACTTAGGAGTTTTAGCAAATCCTCAGCCCTCAACGGATTTAACATGCTCTTACCAATTACCGTTTGAATCGGGCTTACATGCGGATTGTTTTAATCCGTTCCGCATGTGACGTTGTGCTAAAGGAATGAACTCCTTTAGACTTTGTGCTATGATGTTGAATACATAGACTTTGCCATTTGTTATGGGAATAGGCTACCCGGTGACGCATGTTAGGCGTTGACTTTAGGATTTTTGGCTAACCCCCAGCCTTCAATGGATTTGATTAGCCTTTACCGACTACTGTTTGAGTCGGGCTAGCATGCGGATTGTCTAAATCCGTTCCGCATGTGACGTTGTGCTAACGGAATGAACTCCCTTAGACTCTTTGCTACAACTTTGAATACGTAGACTTCGTCATTGTTACGGGAATAGGCTATCCGACAACGTGTATTAGACGCTGACTTATCCTTACTTAGGTTTCAGGATAAGATACCCCAGAATCAAACTCTGGTGTCTTTTTCTACGGAGAAAGACTAAACCGGCGGCGCGTGTTAGGCGTTGGCATATCCTTTCTTAGGATTCAGGATGAAATTCCCCATGCGTGTAAGGCATGGATTTTGGTGTTATTAATAACAACCTGCTATAATGTTGAATATGTGGGCGAGTGTTCTTTTTAACGGTTAAGAACTAACCGGCGGCGCGTGTTAGGTGCAACTTATCCCTTCTTAGGTTTCAGGATAAAATACCCCAGAATCGAACTCTGGTGTCTTCTTCTCGGAGAAAGACTAAACCGACAGCGCGTGTTAGGCGCAGACTTATCCCTTCTTAGGATTCGGGATAAACTTCCTATGCGTGTAAGACATGGATTTTGGTGTTATTAATAACAACCTGCCACAATGCTGAATATGTGGGCGAGTGTTCTTTTTAACGGTTAAGAACTAACCGGCAGCGCGGGTTAGGCGCAGACTTATCCCTGCTTAGGTTTCAGGATAGAATATCCCAGAATCGAACTCTGGTGTCTTTTTCTATGGAGAAAGACTAAACCGGCAGCGCGTGTTAGGCGTAGACTTATCCCTGCTTAGGATTCGGGATAAACTTCCTAGGATGAATCCTAAATTCTTGGAAAAGGATCGGTGTGGGAAGGAAGAATTTTATATTCTATTCCCCGAACAAGGAAAGAAGAATTTTATATTCTATTCCTTTATTCTGGAAAGGAAGAATTTTATATTCTATTTCCAGTGCAAGAAAGAAACTAGAAGTGGGATCTCCACTCCGAGAATCCGGAAGATCTAAATAAGCTTACCTTTTATAGGATTGGTTATCCAGATGATTTTTTTCGTTTATCGAAATGAAATTTCAACTTTGGTTATAACCATGAAAAGGTTTAATCAAAGAGAAAAGAAGGGAGTTCTTTCGTTTATCGAAAGGAGGCTCTGAATTAAAAGTGGACCTCTTGTTCGTGAAAAGAACCAAGAGGGGAATTTGTTGGAGGCTTGGACCAGAAAGACACTCATTGTCAATTGAAATTGATCAGTGAGGGATTTTGGTGGTGAAAATGATTTTGGGTTATCCTCTAGAATATTAAGTGTAATATTCTTCAAGGAACTTCCCGATAAATGGGTTATCCTGAACGTACTAAGGATAGTACTTTTTAAGGAACTTCCTATTTATTAGTATTAATTGCCTGACGCCCTCTAGAAAAATGAGGCGATATGCGCCGTTTGAGTAGACTGTGTCTATCACAAACGGTCCTTCCCATTTGGGTTCAAATTTACCATTCTTCTTGGAGTTGAGGATTATCCGTCGGCGAGCAGTGAGGACCAGATCTCCTTCCTTGAAGCTTCTCTGCCGGACTCTTTTGTTAAAAGCCCTAGATATTCTGGCTTGATAAAACTCAATGTGTTGTTAAGCTTCCAAGCGTTTTTCATCCAACATTTCGAGTTCTTCGAGACGTTTCTGATGTTGTTCTTCTGTCGTCATCTCCGTTGCGAGAGCGATCCGAAGGGATGGGATTTGAATTTCCAATGGCAGCACCGCTTCACATCCGTATACCAATGAATATGGGGTAGCTCCTGTAGGTGTGCGTATGGTGGTACGATAAGCCCAGAGTGCTTCACCGAGTTTATCATCCCAGTCTTGTTTATTGGTCTTCACGAGTTTTGACAAGATCTTAATGATCGTCTTGTTAAAAGCCTCAGCTAAACCATTCGCAGTGGGATAATAAGCTGTTGACGAAACATCCTGAATTTTGAACTTGCCACAGAATCTGACGAAAGCGTTGCTTATGAACTGTGGACCGTTGTCATGAATGATCCGTCTTGGCACGCCGTGTCGGTATATGACATGATGCTTGATGAAATTGATGACGTTGTTCGTCTTCACTTCTTTAAGCGGAATTGCTTCAGCACACTTTGAAAAGTAATCCGTGATTGCGAGAATAAATCGATCACCTTTGACTGAAGGGGGAATAATAGGACCGACAATGTCCATACCCCATGTCTCGAATGGCCAAGACGTGGTTGACGTATGTAAACGCTCCGGTGGTTGGTGCATATAATTTGCATGCACTTGACAGGCGTGACATCCTTGGGCGTATTCGATTGCGTCACGTACCATTGTTGGCTAAAAATACCCCATTCTCCTGATGCGATCATACAGTTTGGGACCAAGCTGATGCGCACCGCATTCTCCTTCGTGTGCTTCCTTAAGAACTTCTTCTGCTTCTTCGTTCGAAAGGCATCAGAGTAGCAAATCATCATACCCTCGACGGTATAATGTATGAGTCTCGGTATTATAGAAGAACCTTGGTGCTCTTCGGCGGATTGATTCCCTTTCTTTTACATCCTCTGGCAAAATACCATATTGGACGTAGTCAATAATAGGAAAACGCCAATCTCGGGACTCAGACCCGATTTGAGTTGAGTTCACCTCCTTAGCGTTTATGTTTCTATCATCTTCCTCTTCGATATCCATATTGTATATGGGTATGCAGAGTTGATGTGATCTCACTGTGACTAGCAGTTTAGTTTCGGGAGGCTGCGCAAGTGATACCGCTAGTGCTGCCAGTGCATCCGCATAAGCGTTCTGGAGACGATGGATGTACTCAATAAAGAATTCTTCAAAAGAATCTGCCATTTTGACAGCCTCCTGGTGGTATGGGATCAGGTCTTGGTTCCTGACTTCATACTCTCCACGGACTTGGTTGACTATCAATTGAGAATCCCTAAAAGCTTCGAGATATTCGACCCCCAGCTCCTTGGCAAAACTGAGTCCAATGAGAAGCGCGTTGTACTCGGCTATGTTATTGGAACATGGATCTGTCAGTGAATAAGCCCGAGGCATCACATGCTTCCCTGGGGAAACTAAGACAACTCCAACTCCGGCGGAGATTTTAGAACATCCAGGGGTTATTGCCACATTAGCTGCTCTCGAAGCACCATCGAAGTATAATTGCCATACTTGTTGATGCGACGTGGTGTTAACCTCATGGGTTTCATCCGGCAAGTCATAATATACTTCTGCCGTATCCGTTGTTGGGTTTGCCACCAAAAGATCACAAATCGCTTGTCCTTTGACCAACTTCTGCTGTTTGAAATGCAGATCATACTGGGACAAGAGAAGGGCCCACTTCGCTAACCGCCAATTCATCGAACCCGGTTGCGTCATAAATACCCGTACTGGATTAACATTAGAGATAACGTAAATCGTCTGTCCGACCAAGTAATGCCGCATCTTTTGTACTACGAATACCAATACGAGGCATTCTTTCTCAATCATCGGATATCGGGACTCAGTGCCTACCAAAGTCCAACTTAAGTAATAAACCGCCTGTTCGTGACCATTATCATCGTCTTGTGCTAATAAAGCACTTATCGAATGGTTCATCGCCTTGATGTAAATCAAGAACGGTTTACCTGATTTTGGTGCGACAAGAACAGAGGGATTCGTCAGATACGTTTTGATGTCTTCGAGTGCTTTTTGGCCGGCGTCGTCCCAAATAAATGACACACCTTTCTTGTTTAGCTTAGAGAAAGGTTGACACTTCCCAGAAAGATTTGAGATGAACCGCCGGATGTAAGCTAAGCGCCCTTGCAATCCTCTGAGTTCTCTTAGATTTATCGGGGGCTGCAATTCATGTATCGCCTTCACTTTGTCAGGATCGATGTGTATACCTTTAGTGGTGACGACGAATCCAAGGAATTTTCCGCTGGACATTCCAAGGAAGGATTTAGTGGGGTTCATCTTCAATTGATGACTCCGCATGAGATCGAACATCGTCTTCAAGTCCTTGATGTGATCTTCTTTGTCGCGGCTTTTTACGACCAAATCGTCAACATAGCATTCGACTATTTTCCTGAGATGTTTTTGGAAAATCTTCGTCATTTGGGGGAAGACTATCAATATATTCCCTAATGAGAGTAATTAATTCCTCCTTCTCATTTGGGGGAAGACTATCGCTGATGAATATGGGCTTTGGGTTGGCTTCATCGCCCATATTAATTTGGACTATTTTGTCTTCAGTGGGGGTTCCCTCTGTTCAAACCTATCACCGTACTGCATGTTCAGGTGATGAACCCATGGGTCTTCCCACGTTGGTATTTGATCGTCGTCCTCCATTGTAGATGGATCAGCTGTAGTCATGTTCGACATTAGGGTTTTGAATACTTCCCCCAGACTTGTATCGAAATCCCATTCCGAGGAATCTGACGAGTACCCATCCTTGTATTGCTTAGATGATTGGTCATTGATTAACCAGCAACACTCGTCTTTTGAAGAAGAGACATACCCTAATCCTCGTCTGAATTTATAATAATCATCTGGTTTCCCTTTTGGTACATATGCTGCTTTGGCTGGAATACAGGAACCTCGATCGAAGTATAAACCTTCTCCGAGTGTGAAATCATATCCCTGTTTTTCCATGAGCTTGCGTGCTTCCGGACTATACTTAGATAAATATCGACTAGGTTTGTCATCATCCTCATCTTCCCTTAAGAAATGATCAGGTAATGGAAAACTCTCTCCTTTACCGTAAACCACTTCTTTTTCGCCTCCTATTTTGGCAGGAACGATCAGGGTTGTTCCGAAAGAATACTGGAGGTGTTTCTTTGTTACATAAGATGATCGGAGTGGCGTATATAAATCGGGATTATCATACAATCCCTTTATCGCATCATCAAGAGACAGTGAGTACTCTAAATCATCATTTATTTCAATATTGACAAGTTGCCAGTTACAACAGCCATCTGACGATTGTTCATCGTCAAGATTGATTACAAAGGGTACAATGTCATTTAAAACAAAACCTCCATTGTAATCGAATCCGGCTTCGGTATCAGCTTCTTCTCCGCTATCCGTGCCCTGGGCCGATGGTTCAGTATCGGATTCGTTACCATAAAGGAGAGAATCAGTGAAATAATTCTCAAACCCTTTGAATGGTTGCTTATCCGCGACCACCGTCCTGACCTTACCATCAGTGTCAATATATTTCAAACACTGATGGAGAGTGGAAGGAATTATAACGTTACTATGGATCCAAGGCCGACCCAGTAGTAAGTTATATGATGTCTCAGCATCAATCACGTAACATGTGACCTCCGTCTTCAGATCACCCATTTAACATTTTATCCGGATCTTTCCCAAAGGCCTTGACCTGCTGGTGTTGAATCCGTAGATAACAGTGCCTGTGGACGCCAATTTACTGACTGGAATGCCGAGGCTATGCATCAAGCGAAGCGGCATAACACTCACAGCGGAACCCGGATCCACTTGGATTCGTTGACTTCGCTGGAGCCAATGTACCCGATGAAATATAGGGGTCGATCATGGTTCGAATTCTTCATCTGCATATCCTCTTTGGTGAAGGTAATGCAGGGAAGGTTCTTAGCCGCTATATTGCAGTGTTGAATTAACTGCTCTGGCTCTTCAGGTACCGGCTTGACCTGAGTAAGGAACACGTCTGAATTGGCCAAGGCTTCTTGCAAGGCTTCCCTGGTTTCTTTAGACAACCGCAACAACTCATACAGTGTTATCCGCACTGGAATGTTAGCTAGTTGAACCATAATATCAAAGATGCGCGGAGTGTTCGAGCTCTCCGATTTATCTCTTCCAATCGGACGATTGAAACGAGGCTGCTTCGGATTCTGAACCTCCTGGGGTCTCTTTTCTTTCTGCTTATCCACCGGCTATCGTCGAGCCTCTTCAACCGGTTTAGGAACCGCAATCACCCCTAGCTCCGTGAGAGTTTTGGCTGGTCCCCGTTTAATCACCCCCTGCTCAGCTAACTGATCACTAGGCGATGGATAGTAGAAGTGGTATTGATTTCCGCTTCTAGTGGTAAAAACTTCTTGTTCTTCTTCAGATAGCGGGATGGTAGGGGCTTCATCGCCATCCTCTTTGAAGATTACGGAAGTAGCATTGCAGGACTTGCCTTTATCCTTTTTGGTAGAGGAAGTCGTCCATTGATCGTCCTTAATAAGATCAGGGTGGACCCAGAGGATTTTGCCATTTGGGGCTGTGTGTGGCACAAGTCCTTTTTGGCGCTGTCCATATGGGTCATCGTTCACCATCTTCATTCTGACCTTGGTGATGCGTTTTGGCTCAAACCACGCTGTGGGTACTGATTCGAAGATGATTGATACTGCATTTGCTCCTACATTCTTGGACGGCTTTGGGGTTATGACGCCCACATCAATTAACGCCTGAATCTTACCTTGAGGTGGTAGCATGATCTTGTAGGGTGATGGACCACTCTGTGGTACGCGCAATACTTCGGATCCGTCACTTTGCTGGCCCTTTCTTGATCTACGATCGCTGGCAGCTGGATTTTGTTATTCTCCAACAGGTATTTGAAGATGCCGGGAACTTCATCATCTTTGAAGGAGTAAACTTTAGGAAACCTTGGCTCCGAAGATTTCTGCTTCTGAGGCCGTTGTTGCCGCTGCTGCTGTTGCTAAGGTTGCAATTAGAAAGTTTGATTAGCATCAACTGCATTAGCATGTGCCTTACCTTTGCCCCTTGGGTTGAAATTCTGCGTTGGAGTATTCGTCGCCTGCTGGCCTCTCTCCGCCTTCTTCCTTCTGAGGAATCGCTCGGCTTGTTCCCCTCGGACCTTCAAATCCTTCCACGTCTTGGACGGTGCTGTCCCCATTGCTTCCAACACGTCCAATGCAAGGTTGTTGTGGCAAGTCTGAAGAATGAACTCCTCCATGATCGGGTCCCGACAGTTCATCGCCTTATTCCGGAACCTTTTGACGAAGGTATCAACTAATTCCTCATCTTTCTGCTTCTCGTCGAGCAACGACCCGATGGATATCTCGGTGTCGTCATCGAAGAAGTTGGTGAGGAACTTAGTCTCCATATCGTCCTAGCTATTCACGATACCTGGCTTAAGGCGGCGATACCAATCGAAAGCGACTCCACAAAGAGTGCCAACGAAGGACCGTACCATCAGAGGCTCATTACCAGAGATAACTCCCAGGTGTGATTTGAAGTGAATCAAATGCTGAGTGGGTGAACCCTTCCCATCGAACGGCGTGAAGTTAATTAGATTAAACTTCGCTGGATACGGGATTGATTCCCATTCTCTTGGGTATGGACAAGGAATGCCCGTCTTCTTCATCTCTTGAGCGGAAATCAATGTATTGATTTTGCTCTCAAGGTTTTTAATCTTCAAACTTTCACCTGTATTTTCGTTAGCACGACTCTGAGGTGGAAGTGTGGCGTTATGACTAGCATCCTCGATACCACCCCCTGCATTGACGGGAGGATTATTGGCATTGTGAGCTTCATCCGCATGTGCATCCTCGTCTTCCTGATTAACCTGGTTACGACGACTTGGCTTGCCTTGCTGGTTTGTCAGTGCTTGGATCTATTGGTCATGCATTTCTCTCATATTCTGCATGGCCATCTGCATTTCGAACCTAAAGCTCTCCTGTTGTTTGGCCATGGCTTCTTCGAGCATCTTGGCCACTTGTTCCGTGCTTATCATCAGTGACTCGCGGGGTTGTCCTTCACTCGACACTATGTTATCCGACGCGATTGCAGAGCAGGCATCCGATTCTTCATCTTCTGAAGGTAATCTTGTTCGAACCCTACCATAAGTGGCTCGTATGATGGCTCCGGACTGCAGACGAGTTACACGCCGAGGTATTTCCGGAATCGACTCGGGATTACCCTGTGTCGATGTCCTTTTGCTGGTCATATTAGTGGTGACCCTCGGAAATTCTCCATCTTCCACCACCGTTCTTCTTCGTCGGAAACGCCTAGGTCTTGGTTTTGGCATTTCGGTACTGAGTCTTTCGAAAACCGAAACTCTTTCTGGGACTGCATTGTTGCATCTGCACTCAGACAATACTGCCCGAATGAGTTTGGAACAAGGGCACTGAGTTTCTGACTTTTGAGGACTCCTCTTCCTGGTTTTATTCGTACCCCTAACACGATAGTACAACTCGTCAGTTTGAGGGTCAGAGTAACCTATCGTGTGTTGGCACGATTTCTTAGGTATAACGCTATCATCATCGGATGACAGCGCTTCCTTCTGAGGACGAACTGCCTCCTTCGGGCTTTCGAGAGTCACGCGCCTCGAAACATGCCTTTGTGAGTGTGAATTCTCAGCAGACTCCTGGACTTCAATGCGTAGAGTGGTGCGCTTATCTGTCATAAACTCCTTATCATGCTGAGGGTGGCGGCGACTCCCAGCATGTTGATTCGTTCGGGGCTTCTTTAGTGGGCCCAAACGTTCTTGAGCTGGAATTTTGCATCGCTCCTCGGGAAGTGAACCGAGGCGCTCCAAAACTGACCTCCTTTTCTGGGACGGTCCTGCGGGATCTCCTGGCGATTTAGGTTGGTTCGCCGGAGGTGGAACTTTTGTTGAAGGCTGCAATGGATGCTTCTTAACATGAATTGCCGTTTCAGACTTAGGCCTCCATATTGGGCGAGTTGGTGGCGGTTTCTTGGCCACTTCCTTCTGTAGTCTTCTACGGGCTTCTTGGACTTGAGCCCGTGCCTGCGCCGATAGTGTCCGGCGCTTGCGAATGCGCTCTTCCAGCGTCGAACGATTCTGTTTGACACGGATCCATTCCATCGTTGGCGGCTTGGAAGAGCTGCCGTTCATCAGTTGTTGAGGCTGTTTGCCTCTCTTGTTCTTCAGATCCGCCTTGTAGCGGACTCCGTCTACGGATTCCATCGCCTTCGCATATTGTCGCACCAGGCGTTGACGTTGCCTCTGGCGGGCTCTCTTTGAGAGAGTCACCACGCCCTCAGCGGCGGAAGAGTTAGCCAGAACAGATCTAACCTGGTTGGAGGTTGGGGGAATCTTACCCGATGCAACTTTGGCATCAAATAGGGCGAGATCTTCGTTGGTGTTTTCTACATTTTCATACCAACGAACTTTTCTCCTGGAGGAGAACTTCTTGGACTTGCGAGGGGAGGTAGATCCGGACGAGGATGACAGGTACTCCTCGAACTTTTGCTGGTCGAATTCATACTCGACCTCCTCCTCGACCGGGATTGAGATCCGCGGCTGCGACGCGTCGATCTCGGCAGCGAGATCGTCGGCTCCCACTGTGGTCGCCAGATTGTTCGCGGTGAAAGTCGCCTTCATTGAATTTATTGCTTTCTCAAGTAATAGTTTATCGATTACAAAAGATCCGTTCTTTCTATAAGATCCGGTTATAACAAAGTCAAAAAAGAAATAAAAAATTACAACTTTCCTTTTATGCTGAACAAATCACGAGATCCTGTTTTGCGGTCTCTTGCTTTTGTGGGTTCTTTGCCTGCGCCGGGGTTAATCCGTGGACCACAGCGCGATCTTGGTCCGGTCGGATCTACACAGTATGGAAGGTGTTATCTCACAAAGGAAATAACAGCTAAGGGGATTATTTCGCCAAGGAAATAATAGCCCAAGTTATCGAAATCAACCAAGCGAATTTGAGACTCTTCTCGGGATCAAAGGCCAAGCTTTTATCCGGAGGAACACCGCGTAGATCTCAGATCTGATCTCTCTCGAACTCTTGCCTTATTTGGCATGGATGATCGTTAAGAACCAGATCTGGAAGTTGAATCTCCAAAGCTCCGAAAGTCCAAGTTCAATTCTCAATCCAGCAGAGTTTCGGCTCCAAAATTTCCAACCCTTGAAAAATGAGCCAACCCCCTCTATTTATAGGCTTCTGAAAGCGGATCTGGGCTTAGATCTGGGCCCAAATCCGCGGCTCGGGAGGGGGTGGCTCGGCCACCAGGTGGCTCGGCCACCGAGCCACCTTGGTGGCCGCCGAGCCACCATATGGTGGCTCGATGGTGGCCGAGCCACCTCGGTGGCCGCCGAGCCACCTATAGGTAGTTCGGCCACCGAGCTACCATATGGTGGCTCGGTGGTGGCTGAGCCACCTTGGTGGCCGCCGAGCCACCACAAGGTGGCTCGGTGAGCCACCAAGGTGGCTCGGCCACCGAGCCACCTAGGTGGCTCGGCCGAGCCACCTGAGCGGCTCGGCCTTGGCCGAGCTTTTCCTGGGGTGTTCGCCGTTGCATCTGTTGTCTGGTCTCGCGGTTTATCGGTTTATCCGAGCTTCATCGTTGATCCGGACTTTGATTTGGCAGTAAATCTTCTTCGGTGTTCGAGTTCGAATCCGTTCTATCGTTGGATGACTCGTTGACTCACCAAACCGTTAGCTTGATTCCGCACGCGAGTGGATTTCTTCCGTTGTTTGCGTGCGGTTCGTTAGCCTCGTAGCCTCGTTAATCCGCTTCGTCGTGTATCACTTGGCTTTGGTGTTGTGGACTAACGATCTTGTTTGGATACGTCGCCCGATGGTTGGTTTGTCGAATCGACGTCGTCTAGCTGTGTTAAGGGACCTATAGGCAGTTTTATACGCCTACATGTGGTGCATGGCAGGTTTGACATTTTTGGTTTCACCTTGGACTGCAGCCTTGTGTGAACCCAGGGGCGTCACAGTTTGTATCAGTGCTCTAGGTCCAGTATCCTTAGGATCATCATGTGTCGAGTCGTGGAGCTAGGATAGAGTTTCTTAGGATTCATGTATAGAGTCCGTAAGGATTTCCTAGTATGAGTGACGACGATATATGCGTATATCTCAAAAATTTGAGAATTTTTTTATGACAACTATTTTTGAATAAGTTTAAAGTGATTGTGCAAATACTATATGTTGTGAAAATTGTATTGTGATACGCTATTTATAAAGGTCTATTTTGACTCATGAACTTTTATTTTTCTTACCATCAGGGAGAGAGATGGCAGGACGTGGTAGACCTCGTACCAGGAGAGCTAGCCAGGCGGAGTCACAGCAGACTTCATTAGAGCAGCAGCCAGCTCAGCCCGAGCAAGAGCAGGCACCACCAGAGCCGCAGCAGGCTCCTCAGTACTTGGTGGATCTCATGGCTCCACTTATTGCTCGGATGACAGCTATTGAGGAGTTGGTGACAACTCACATAGCACCACGGACACCACCACCACCGGTAGCTCAGCAGCAGGGGATACCAGCCGTCCCGATTAGAGAGAGACCCAGAGGTAGCACCTGCAGCTATTCCACTAGCAGCACCTGATAGAGCCACAGAGCAGGAAGCTTGGCTCCGTATGGTAGAGAGGTACTAGAAGATGAGGGCACCAGAGTTCTAGGGATCACCAGACCCTCTTGCAGCCCATAAGTGGAAGGAGGATGTGGGTAATATTCTTGACATACTTAGTGTGGATCCAGTTCAGTAGCAGAGATTGGCATCCTACAGCCTGAAGGGAGATGCTGGGAGATGGTACCGACTCCAGTTTACTCCAGAGCAGAGGATGACACTCACATGGGATGACTTCATATACTTCTTCGATGGGCAGTACATTTCTTCTGCAGCACGGACTGTGAAGGAGCTTGAGTTGTCCGGTTGACTCAGGGGGACATGACAGTTGCGGATTTTAAGAGCAGGTTCATGGAGCTGCTACATTTCACAGGCATGTGGCAGACAGGAGAGCGTCAGGCTCAGATGTTCTTAGCTGGGCTTTGCCCTAATCTCCGACGGTACCTCGTGTCGAGGAGATTTTATTCAGTCAGGGAGGTAGCTGAGGCCGCCACTTCTCAGGAGATTGAGACTCTATGTTCCAGAAGGACAAGGAGGGGAAGGCTAAGACAGGACAGAGTGGGGAGAAGGGCAAGAACAAGAGATATTTTTCTGGACACCAGCAGCAGCATCAGGGCTCTTATAAGAAGGGACCCTAGTAGGATCAGAGAGCGCATCAGCAGCGCAAGTTCTAGGGGTCTTGTTTTAACTGTCACAAGGTTGGGCATAAGGCATCGGAGTGCCGTAGCGCACCAGGAGGAGCCCAGCAGGGCAAGGGTCCGAACCAGTAGCAGCGCCAGCAGGGCAGAGGTCAGGGCCAACGGAGCAGGCTTGAGGCACAGCCAGCAGCTCAGAGGACTGAGGGGCAGATTCGAGCAGTCCAGGATATTCCTCAGGGGCAGATTATCCCATATTCCCCACCACCATCAGCAGAGCAGTCTTCAGCCACGGGCAGGGTATATGCAGTAGTTCCCCATGATCATGGAGCCAGCGGAGCTGTAGTGGAGGGTACGTTCTTTATGAACTCTCTTCCCGCCCGTATTCTTTTCGATTTGGGAGCTTCGCATTCTTTCATCTCGCATGCATTTATGACTAGACTCCAGCTCGTAGCTCAGCCTCTAGACACCCCTCTATCTGTTTCCACCCCTTTAGGTGAGGTATCCCTTCTGGAGAGCGTTTGTAGGAGGTGTACCGTCAGTCTAGACGAGTCGGAGTTCATAGTGGATTTGATAGTGTTGCATATGTCCGAGTTCGATGTCATCCTTGGTATGGATTGGTTGTCTTCCTATCATATTAGTATTAACTGCTTTGCGAAGACAGTCAAGTTGCGAGCGTCCGATGGGTCCGAGATGATTGTAGCCACCTCTCAGGGCAACCGATTTGCGGAGTCATTTCTGGCGTACATCGAGGAGGTGATGCGACGGGATCAGGGAGCCGAGTTATTGGAGACTAGAGTTGTCTCAAAGTATCAGGATGTCTTTCAGGACATACCTGGATTACCTCCAGTGAGAGAGGTTGAGTTCTGTATTGAGTTACAGCCAGGCACAACCCCGATATCCCGCGCACCCTATCGCATGGCACCAGCTGAGATGAGGGAGCTTCAGACCCAGTTGGACGAGTTGCTAGATCAGGGTTTTATTCGTCAGAGTCATTCTTCGTGGGGCGCACCGGTCCTCTTCGTGAAGAAGAAGGATGGTAGTATGAGGTTATGCATAGATTATAGAGAGTTGAACAAGGTCACTATCCGGAATAGGTACCCACTACCTAGGATTGATGACTTGTTTGACCAGTTGCAGGGAGCGTAGTATTTCTCAAAGATTGATCTTCGTTCTGGCTATCATCAGTTGCGGGTTCGGGAGATGGATATTCCCAGGACCGCCTTTCTTACTCGATATGGGTCCTTCGAGTTCTTGGTCATGCCATTTAGGTTGACCAATGCACCCACGGTATTCATGGATTTGATGAACCGGGTTTTTCGTCCCTTCTTAGATTAGTTTGTGATCGTCTTCATCGATGATATACTCATTTACTCGAGATCGGAGGCAGATCATGAGGAACATCTACGGATAGCGTTGAGGACTCTGCGGGAGCACCAGTTGTATGCTAAGTTCAGCAAGTACGAGTTTTGGCTTTCAGAAGTCAGATTTCTTGGCCATGTTATCAGTCGAGAGGGTATAGTAGTGGATCCGGCTAAGGTCACAGTAGTTCTTGATTGGGAGCCACCGAAGACAGTGTCAGCGATTCGCAGCCTTTTGGGTTTAGCTGGATATTACAGGAAGTTCATTCAGGACTTCTCGGAGATTGCGACGCCGCTTACACGCCTTACGAAGAAGGGTGTACAGTTCATATGGAGCATGGAGTGCCAGAAGGCCTTTGATATTTTGAAGGCTAAGTTGACTACAGCGCTAGTTATGACTATTCCGAGCAGCGACAGGACATTCGTTGTGTATACAGATGCATCGTTGGCGGGCTTAAGAGGCGTATTGATGCAGACTCAGAGGGTAGTAGCCTATATCTCACGGCAGTTGAGGGTGCATGAGCAGAACTATCCCACTCATGATTTGGAGTTAGCAGCAGTGGTGTTTGCACTGAAGTCATGGAGGCATTACTTATATGGAGTGCAGTTTGAGTTATTCACAGACCATCAGAGTCTGAAGTATCTCTTTTCTCAGAAGGAACTCAATCAGAGGCAGAGGAGGTGGATTGAGTTTATCAAGGACTACGAGTTCGCGATTCAGTATCATCCAGGGAAGGCGAATGTCGTGGCAGATGCTTTAAGCAGGAAGCGTCGACATCGGGTTGCGGCTTTAAGGTGTTCATTATACAGAGATCTTATCACTCTTAGCTAGTTTGATTTTAGACCCGAGATTGGAGGAACCAGTGTATTTTTGGGGGCTGTATCAGTGCAGCCATCTTGGAGTGACAAAGTTGTCAGAGCTCAGTTGGGAGACTCTTGGATTCAAATCCGAAAGGAGGAGATTTCCAAGGAGCCTAAGGCTGATTGGACTATTGGAGCAGATGGAGGTCTACGGATGAAGGGTAGATTTGTTATGCCAGCCAGTGCAGAGCTGAAGAGGGAGCTATTTGATGAGGCGCACCGTACTCGGTACACAGTGCATCCAGGAACCACCAAGATGTACAAGGACCTGAAGAGACATTTCTGGTGGAGCGGTATACGTAGAGAGGTTGCAGACTACGTGGCTAGATGTTTTACCTGTCAGCAGGTGAAGGCAGAGCATCAGAGATCGACAGAGACACTTCAGCCTTTGCCTATTCCAGAGTGAAAGTGGGCAGACATTTCTATGGATTTTATTGTGGGGTTGCCGAAGTCGAAGAAAGGGAATGATTCTGTTTGGGTAATAGTGGACCGATTGACGAAGTCAGCACATTTCATTCCGGTGAGGACCACTTATACAGCCGAGACTTATGCGAGGATCTTCATTCGGGAGATAATTCGACTTCACGGAGTACCAGACACGATCGTGTCGGATCGAGGATCGGTTTTCACTTCACATTTTTGGAGGAGTTTCCAGGACTCATTTGGCCGCACGCTATCCTATAGCAGTGTATTTCACCCCCAGACGGATGGCTAGATGGAGAGGGTGAATCAGGTGTTGGAGGACATGTTGCGGGCATGTGTCATTGACTTCCAAGATAGTTGGGAGGATCATATTCCACTGGTAGAGTTCGCTTATAACAACAGTTATCAAGCGACGATCGGTATGGCCCCGTATGAAGCATTGTATGGGAGACCTTGTAGATCACCGATATGTTAGGCCGAGCCGGAGGACAGCTTGATGCTTGGGCCAGAGCTAGTGAGGCAGACTACTGAGAAGGTAGCTTTGATCAGGGAGCGGATTCTAGCCGCTCAGAGTCGGCAGAAGAGCTATGCAGATAAGAGGCGGAGACCCCTAGAGTTTCAGATTCGAGATTTGGTTATGCTTAAGGTATCGCCTATGAAAGGCGTGCAGCGATTCGGGAGGCGAGGGAAGCTTGCACCGAGATATATTGGACCTTTTCAGATTCTAGAGCGTATTGGAGCCGTGTCATACAGACTAGATCTTCCAGCATCTATGTCTAGTATACACAACGTGTTTCATATTTCCATGCTCAAGAAGCACTTGCATGATGAGGAGCAGCAGTGAGTATTGGATGCATCGGAGATCGAGCTTCAGGATGACTTGTCCACTATTGAGATTCCGGTTTGTGTACTGGCCAGGGAGGACAAGAGACTCAGGAATAAGGTAATTCCCTTAGTGAAAGTTCAGTGGAACCGAGGAGGCATTGAGGAGATTTCTTGGGAGCGCGAAGAGGACATGCGTCGCGACTACCCACATTTGGTTGAGCAGGTAAATTAATCCCTATTATGTTATATATCTTACTTCATGTTTATATCTTTGGTTATATATCTTACTTTCGCTTAAATTTTTAATCTTTTGGAACACATGGTATATGTATGGGGGGTTCCTTGTTTGGATTTTTCGCCCGATGTACTAGTTCCACTAGATTAGGATTTGAGCGAGAATATTATCATTTTAGATCGTTAAGTATAAATATCTCTATATGTTATCTAGTAATTCATATTTCGAGATTTGTATAATTTCCGAATTTCGAGGACGAAATTCTTTTAAGGGGGGAAGAATGTAGAACCCCGTAAAATTTTACATGAATATATGTGAATCATTAGTAAATAAATAATTCTTTTATGATAAATAGCTTGAGGTCATTGATGTACATGATAACAAGTTATTTGAGATGATAGGAGAGTATGGGTGTAGAGCTTTGTGCGTTGGATTTTGCAAATTAGCAAAATATGCACAAAACTAGAATTTTCCAGTTCAGTTGACATATCAGTCGACTGACGGTGTTGGTCGACACATCAGTCGACTGATACGCTGATTTCTAGTTTTTCCAGGTTTCGGGTCTGTTTTGATTTGGTTCGGGTTTGGGTCGGGTATAACGGTTTGTATATATTCTCCTTCACCCGAAATCACCCCCTCTCATCCTCAGAGAAACCCTAGCCCCCTCTCTCCTCTCTCGAACCCTAGCCTTGTTCTTGGTGATTTGGGGAAGGAATCAGAGGATTTTCGGCAGGATTTTCAGTTTGCAGCGAAAGGAATCACTCCCCCTCAGATCCAGGAGCTCTTCATCACCTCAGAGGTGAGTAACATCTCGTCCACCCTTGTCCCATTCTTTTTAAACGTTTTCAAATGGTTTTATTAAGATTTCTTTGGCCTAAAACGTATTTTGTGTACAAAGATTGGATTTTTATTGCATATAACATGAAGATGTGCATTTTCAGTTTGATAAACATCCTACTAATGTTTTGTGAATTTAAAATCCAGATCTGAAATGTTTTATAAGAGATTTAACATAGGTTTTGTTTCAAAAAGGGGTTTTTAAAACATAAATACACATGTTGAGAGTTTTGTTTATGTATTTGTACATGAAAGTTACATTTCAGTTAGTTCATACATGTTAATATACGTATGGTACATGCTTGGGATTGATGGGGATGTGTTTAGATCAGTTTTGAGGTGAAAAAA
>BQKN01061555.1:20049-79499 GCA_022839385.1 Asparagus kiusianus | reverse complement strand
TCAATGATTTTAGATTTATTATGTATTATCTGTATTTTCATATACAATGAGCCCTGTTCCCTTGGGGTTGGTTGTGATGTTGCTCGCTAGCGCTTTGATGCTCGTTGTCCCTCCCCATTTCAGGTAACGAGCCAGGAGCCCGGAGAGTCGCAGGTTGATGGCGACACACTTTAGTGTTTAGCTGTTAGTTATGCTTATGTTGGAGCTCCACTATAGATTTTGTTAGACATTTGAGAGTATTGTTTTAGAAGTTGTAAAGGCTGTGTGCTTTATTTTCTTCTTGTCAGATATTTGTACTTGAGACTTGTTGACTACTCCAGTTTATTTATTCAGACATTGACTATGTATTTCCATTTGTTGGATGATGAGATATTTATTTGATCACTATCATTTCATCAGCCCTTCGTGTATTATCTTTTACTTTCTTTTGTACCTACACCTGTTGTTGATTCTACTAGATAGATGTTAATTGTGATGGTGAAACTTTTTGTTGCACGGTATGGTGCATGGCAGGTTTAACATTCTTGGTTTCACCTTGGACTGCAGCCTTGTGTGAATCCAGGGGCGTCACAACTGCGGATCCAAAGTACTGTGCGTATCACAAGAGGATCCTTCATCCCACTAAGGATTGCTTTACTCTCAAGAATAGCATCCAAACCTTGGTTGAAGCCGGCGTTATATCGCTCAATTAAGTCGAATGAAGACTCCGACAAGTATAAGAGTATAAACTGCTTCTCAATCCTCCGACCGGTAGAAGAGGTTAAACTGCTCCCCGATACTCCAATAGTTATATGAGTCTAAACTATTTTCTTTCTTCCACGGGAAGTTCCTGGAGAGTGCCATGCATGGTATTCTTAAGGATAACCCAATCATACAGCTGATACAATGATAAACCCAGTTTCACAAGAAAAGCTGGGGGTGGATAATTCATGTAACGGGAAGTTCCCGGAAGAATGTTAAATTCTTAGGGATAACCCTATCATTAAAAAAAAAGTGATAAACACTAAACCCTACTGTGATTTTCGAACACTCTTTTGCTGAAGTGAGATTCGATCACTTTGTTGGATCAATATTCCCTCACAAAACTCCCGTTGGTGTTTGACGACTCACTGTCTTCCACCATAAAATCCCTCACTGATCAAATTAATTGACAGTGGGTCCACTTAATTTCCTTTCGGTTAAATCTACTCAAACTTTCGATGTATCTGTGCACTCAACAATCCTATTGTTAGAGTCCGGATATAATACTTGGAATTTTGATATCAATCCTTGACGAATCGTCAAACCCCTTCGTGTTAAGTCCTTATAACTTAACACCAGGAATTCCTTCTGAGTGATTTGTACAAGTCAACACTCCTACTATGATTTGTACTCCCACTCCCACTATCTACCTAGTCAAACCTTCCTACAGTTAGGGCCACAACCAAAATCACCTCTCAATTCCTTTCATGAACGAGAGGCCCACAAATTGAGCGATCAAACCTTCCTATAGTTAGAATCGTCTTAAACCTCCCATTCGGTGAAACCTTCCTACAGTTAGGGCCAAAACCACAATTCACTCTCGATAAATGAGGAATTCACCTTTAATTTGGTAATCAAACCTTCTGACAGTTTGGATTATCCGAATCTGTCCAATTCTCGGAGTGGAGATCCCACTTCTAGTTTTACCTTTCTGGATTATGGGGGTGGAGATCCCACCCTGAGTTTCCTTTGCATCTGAAGATAGAATATAAAATTCTTCCTCTTCAGCTTTGGGAGATAGAATATAAAATTCTTCCTCTCCCGCATCGGGTTCGTCTTTGCCCTAAGAGAAGACACCACCTTTTCAAACCCTCAAAATCCACGCCTTACAAGCGTAGGAAGTTTATCCCGAATCCTAAGCAGGGATAAGTCTGTGCCTAACCCGCGCTGCCGGTTAGTTCTTAACCTTTAAAAAGAACACCCGCCCACTTATTCAACATTGTGGCAGGTTGTTATTAATAACACCAAAATCCATACCTTACACGCATGGGGAATTTCATCCTGAATCCTAAGAAAGGATATGCCGACGCCTAACACGCATCGCCGGTTTAGTCTTTTACTGGCCAAGAAGACACCAGAACCTGATTCTGGGGACCTTTATCCCGAAGCCTAAGTAGGGATAAGTCAGCATCTTATACACGTTGCCGGGTAGCCTATTCCCGTAACAATGGTAAAGTCTACGTATTCGAAGTCGTAGCAGCAAGTCTAAAGGAGTTCATTCCGTTAGCACAACGTCACATGCGGAACGGATTTAGACAATCCGCATGCTAGCCCGACTCAAACGGTAGTCGGTAAAGGCTAATCAAATCCGTTAAAGGCTGGGGGTTAGCCAAAAATCCTAAAGTCAACACCTAACACGCGTTGCCGAGTAGCCTATTCCCGTAACAAATGGTAAAGCCTATGTAATCGACATCATAGCACAAAGTCTCAGAGAATTCACTCTCTTAGCACAACGTTACATGCAGAACGGATTTAGACAATCTGCATGCTAGCCCGACTCAAACGGTAGTCGGTAAAGGCTCATCAAACCCGTTGATGGCTGAGAATTTGCCAAAAATTCTATAAATGCGAGTCATTGACGCACCAGCTCCATTAGTTGGTCTCGTGACTTGAGCATCCAACAACTTCGGGATAAGATCTATATATGCAGACGAAACAACTGTAATAGTTGGTCCTGCAGCCCTAAAATTGAGACCGCCACGCTCCAATACCTTAAGAGCTTAAAACTGTGTATACTCCAGCAGACGTACGAGTATAAACTGTGTCAAACGCCGGACAATGCGTCACAATAAAGCTTAAATGCCGGACAACGCGTTGCAAATGAAGACTCAACACCAACAATCGACGGTCAGTTCTATGTTGAAACAGCAAACACGAGCTAAAGATCAGGAAATCAGGAATTGACTTCAAGTTCAAAATTCCGACAACGGTCAGACAATAAATGCAGCACCAGAACCCTTGCAAACATTCGACAAAGCACCGAATAGCCTGGAGGATTAAAGGAATCAAGAATAGAAGCCATTCTAAGGTCCCGTCATACCGATTGAAGGTTGGGACAATTATATCCAAAGTGTTCCAGACTTTTCTATAAAAGAACGAGGCTGAAATACTTTGGAGGGGGTATCTGTAGGCGTATAAAACTACTTATAGGTCTCTTAACACAGCTCGGCATGGTGATTCGACAAACCAACGAACCATCGGGCGATATATCCAAGCATGTTCGTTAGACCACAACACCGAAGCCAAATGAGACGCGACGAAGCGGATTAACGAGACGACGAGGTTAACGAACCGCACGCAAACAACGGAATACATCCAATCGCGTGCCCAATCAAGCTAACGGGTCGATGAATCAACGAGTCATCTAACCGTAGAGTCCACCACATCAAACAAGATCGGGAGCGGACTCGAACGAACAAATCAAGATCGGATCCGGACTCAAACTCGAACACCAAAGTGGATTTACTGCCAAATCAGGATTCGGACTGCCAAATCAGAGTCCAGATCAACAATGAAGTTCGGATAAACCATGAAACCAGAAAACAGGTGAAGAAGCAAACACCTGGAGGGCTCGGCCAAAGCCGAGCCACCTAGGTGGCTCGGTGGCCGAGCCACCTAGGTGGCTGGTCGAGCCACCTAGGTGGCCGAGCTACCTAGGTAGCCGAGCTACCTAGGTAGCCGAGCCCAGATCTGAACCTAGATCTGGTTTGAGGTGCCTATAAATAGACTTGAGGGCTCATTGTTTAAGAGGTTGGACTTTTGAGAGGTTGAAGGCTCAAGGTTGGATTTTTGTTGAACTTTTGAGGTGAAACTCTGCTGTATTGAGAACTAAACTTCGGAGTTTTGGAGCTTTGAAGACTCGGACTTTTCAGATCTGGTTCTTGGCGATCATCCACGCCAAATAAGGCAGGAGTTCGAGAGAGATCAGATCTGAGATCCACACGGTTATCCTCCGGATCAAAACTTGGTTTTTGATCCCGAGAAGAGTATCGATTTCGCTTGGTCGATTTCGATTACTTAGGGCTATTATTTCCTTGGTGAAATAATCCCCTCGGCTGTTATTTTCTTCGTGAAATAACATCCATCATACCGTGTAGATCCGACCGGATCAAGATCGCGCGGTGGTCCACGGATTAACCCCGGCGCAGGCAAAGAACCCACACAAGCAAGAGACCGCAAAACAGGATCTTGTGATTTGTTCCAGAAAAGGAAAGTTGTAATCTTTTTTTTTGATTTTGTTATAACCGGATCTTATAAAAAGACCGGATCTTTTGTAACCGATAAACTGTTGCTCAAGAAAACAATGACATCAATGAAAGCAATTTTTCCCGCGAACAGTACTATTCCATGATGTTATGCTTATTGGATAAGTAGGTGTATGTGGAGTTCATTAGTTTTTATGTAACTGGTTAGAGCATATAATATTAGGTATTCAATCAAATATATTATTGTACATTTTTATTCTATATAATTTCAGTTGTAGGTAATATAAATTTAGATAAATACCTCTTTTATATATAAGAAATTTCTAAATACAAGTAATAACACTTGATAGTTTTTCTAAATAAAGGGAATATGAAATTATTTTATAAAGCTAATGAAACTATATGCTTTAAGAGTTTCTAGTTTACGCCAAAAACCTTTTTTAAGAGCTATCTGGTAGACACAAATTTTTCTTTTCTAACTGAATATCTCTTCCAACCAAAGATAGGTTTTCTTTCTAAAACCATTATTTTCATTACAAGATATTAAGCTACAGAATTAATAAAGTATCTTCTAATAACGTTCCAAATAGTTTGAAGTTAGCATAAGCTTTTATTAAAAAAAGCGTATTTTTATAATTGATTATTTCCGGCCATAAGATTTTCCACAACACGAAAATTTAAGTCCTCAAAATCTTCTATAGATCAAATTATTTATTTAAAATTTATATTTTGAAGACTTATACAACTATCTGAAATTTAAATTTAGGATTTTTGTGCATCCTCTTTGTTGTGAAAGTATAGTGGTTAGTTGCATTTGATAATGACACGAAAGTCTGTGGTTCGAATCCAGGGCCTTGATTTTTTACAAAAAATTCTTTTGGATTCGGTTTTGAACCCAACCCAATCCAACCCGTTTGGGTCTTGTGCTCACTAAAATTAGTTTTGTAGATTTTTTTGCTATCAAATCAAACCCATTTGGCCCGTGTTGACACTAAACAACCATGTTAATTATTTATTTTCCCTTTCTTAAGACAAATGATGATATTTTTTGATCTCTTGATACTTGTTGGACCACCTGATTCTATGTTTGATCACCTAGAGACATTTAATAAGGTTGATTGTGCATAAAGATGACTTCCGTAAAAAAATGATTTATAAACGTGTTATCATAGCATGATTATACCCTCAACGTCGACATCCTGATGTGAGGAGTTTCTCTTGATTATTACTATTATTATAATATCATTGACTAGACGATGCACCCATCTTGATTGGACATGTTTTGGATCACGGTTATTTTTCATAAATTTTATGGAAGCTGTTCCATGGAAACTCTGTGGTTAGTGAATAATATTTCATGCACATCCACTTAAAATAAATGAAGAAATGTGGGATTTATAAAGAGGAATTGGACGGAGAATATAATATGTATATTGTAGGATCTGATCTAATCACACTAAAACACTAGAGAGGTGTGAATAGTATTTTGTTAAAAACTTATGCAAAGAAGATTATAATTTGCAAAGAAGATAGCATAATCACAGAAAAATAACAATCACAAACATAGTATTTTATACTGGTTCCACCTCCCAGGTGTACATCTAGTCCTTAAACAAATCTTATTTGAGAGTTCCACTATGATTTTGAAAAACTTACAAAATCAAAACAACAAACCTGACCAATTTGTAAGTCCTTGCAAATTGTACACAATCTCTTCACCAAGAGATTACACCTCTCACACCCGAGAGAACACTTGTCTTGTTACAACTTGATTCCTATAAGCCTTGAGTATATTACGATGTGTAGCAGTTGCTTATGAACGTTTTAAATCTCTGAAAATTACCTAATTTGATTGTATATTGAATGAAGATCAGAGGCTTACTCAGAAATGCTTTTTCTCAACATTTAGTGAAAATGTAGAAATTTTTAACTCTTGAAAATGCACAAAACTTGAATCTTATAGATAGGAATTCGTGAATCAATTTTCTGAACTTGTAATCTATTTATAGCCATTAAAAAGATAATTTTTCAAACCCTAAAAACGTGCACATAACAGCTATAAACAATTATTTTTTTAAAATTTAAAATGACAGAAAACAGTTTTAGTAGTCGACTAATAGTCATTATAGTCGACTACTCAAACAACTTCAGTAAACTCAGGATTTTTCTTAATAGTCGACTACTGTAGTCATTAGTCGACTATTCTGTAAAACAGAAACTCTAGAATTCAAAATTCGAAGCTGAGTAGTCGACTATAATTCTTAGTAGTCGACTACGCTGTAAAACAATCAGTCTGGAAATCTAAAATAGATCTTAGTAGTCGACTATTATCTCTTGTAGTCGACTATACTATCTTTTTACAGAAACTTATATTTTGATTAAAGGTTTCAGTAGTCAACTACCATTCTAACTAGTCGACTATTAAAGGTTCAAAATGTTATGTATGAAATATTTTGAGACTCATTAATTAACTAAATACTCTAATGGTTAACATAGGGGGTTTCTATTGTTAACCAACACATTAATTAACAAAATTTCTAAGTAAAAAAATGTAAAATTACATTGGTATATAAGCTCTTCATCTTCTTTACGTCATGATGCCTTGAGCTCATCTTGCACTTGTTCATGTTGATAGCTGTATTGAAATATTAGTACACAACAACACACAATCATTCATATTATAAATAAATTGTTATCATCAAAATTATATCATGGGAACATGATATCCAACAATCTCCCCTTTTTTGATGATGACAAACAATTTATGCATTTGTAAATATATTCTAAAAAATTAAATATTTATGAACAAATATACTTACTCACCCTGCATAAAAGCATATTAGAGTCTAAAATTCATATTTTCTAGTCTATATAGCATAACATTGATACCATTCTCCCACTTTGTCATTAACAAAAAAAAATAAACACTTACGCTAGACATGTCATAATATCCTCTTCATGAGCCAAAACTTGAAAAAGATCTTCCATATTATGAACATAGTCCATTACTTCACCCATCTAGATGGGTAGGCAAAGACTGGCTATAAATACCAAAAGATCAACAATATCCATCATCACAATCTATTTAGAATATTTAGCATATGAATATACTAAGTAATTATCACACTGAAAGCACATGAATATACTAAACATAAATGAAACATAGTAGCAACATAGAACACAGTAGCAACTTATAATATATTACACAAGTCTTAAAGAAAATAACTAGCATATAGTTTTTAACACATAATCTTAAACAAACAAAGTTAACACATAGTTTTTACCATAAACATAAAACTAAGCCAAACACTACATGATGCATGCATGGTACTCTAACATGAAGGTTCTGGAGGAGGTGGATGTCCTTGGAAAAATGCACTGAGCTTCATTTCCAAGTTATCAAATTTCTTGATTAAATCCTCCTGATTACTGATGATGTAAGTGTTCTGAGCATAAAGAGCTCGCTGACCAGTCTCTAACTCAAGGATGCGTGCAGATAATGTGTTATATTGTACATCCAAGAGGCAGGAAGGTTCTGATTGCATTTGACGTGGTTGTTGGCTAGAGGAAGGGCCTGCATGACTTGAGAATTGTGGAATATCTTGTGGAATTTGTTCTTGAGGAGGGTGAGGCTCATTTTGGGGATTTTGATCATGAAGTTCAAAGTTAGTTAACTTCATCTTAGTTAGGGCATTAGAATCAAAGAACTCAATGGAACGAACTATAGAATTTTCTGACTCAAGATCAACATGAAATTTATCAAAGATCTTTGTTAAAAATGCACCATAAGGAAGAAATCCTTTTGGTACATTCAAGAGATTGTCATAATAAACTTCAGCCCAATTAACTTGGATATTCCCCATTATAGCATATAAGGCTTTTGTTAAATCTAGGGAAATAAAATAAAAACTCCTCGTTTTTGGAAACATATTATATGCTAAGATTCAAGCAATGAAACGAGGAATTGGACGAAGTTTATTTGAATTATTCAAAGGTAGACCATAAACCGGAAGAAAAATATGATTAGATAGCAAATTTTCTTCATTCATTTTGATTGATCTAAGAGACACACTTTTGAAGGGAATGTTAAAATTTTTTCCAATTGACTTAGAAGTCAATTCAATTTCTATCCCTTTCACAAGTGCAGTTAATTTTTCAGTTCCGCTAATAGTTCCTACACGAGTGATATTTGTGAAGAACAATTGAACTAAAAAAGGATAAATAGGTTTTCTATTTTCGGATGAGAATAATTCAAGCAATCCCACATTTTCAAAGTATGAACCAAAATTCCAAGGGATGAAATCATAAATTTCACAAAACGTCTTTGAAGAACTTCAAATGTGGATATATTGTTAAATTCTTCAAGTAAATCAGAACTTTTTAAATAAACAATGATTTCATCATTAACACTTGTATGAACTTTCTTAGCCTTCTTTGCTCTAGATATGATAATTCAAAAAAAAAAAAAAACAAGAACTTGACAAGATCAAGTTGAAGAACTTACCAATTTGTTGAGAACCCTAGAAATAGTCAACTAAAACTGGTTGTAGTCGACTACAAGAACTGACAAACTCAAGAAAGACAGGAACTTGAGGGAAATTTTTGGGAAAAAATGAAAATTTGAAGATGCCTTAACCTGGATTTGGTAGGTTCTGAAGTGGGGAAGAAGAGGGATTGGGTTTTGAGAGAGTGGGTAGTTTTGAAGATAGAGTAGTTTTTGTAACTAAATAATGTATGGTCAAGATTAGATCAAAAATACAAGTGAATGGTTAAGATTTGATCTAAATAGAATTTGATATAGGGCTAGGATTGATCAGGTTAAAAATGAGTGGTTGAGATGAAGTTCACTTAAGTGAAACAGGTATTGGGTTTTGGATTTGATAGGTAAAAATCCAATATGCTCAAAAACTGTAACTGTGAAAAATCTGTGCTTGTAGTCGACTACTAAGAAAAATAGTCGACTATCGGTAGAAATCTGGATTTTGGATTTAACTTAGAATAGTAGACTACATGTCAAATTAGTCGAATACACTGTGCCTGTAGTCGACTACTAACTTGATTAGTCGACTATTAAGGCTAAAAATACATATGTATTGATTTTAAAACTTAGTTTAAATCTTCCAAAGAACATATACCTAATTCTCTTCTTAATTTAACATATATTTCTTCTTTTAAAGGTTTTGTTAATATATCAACAATTTGTTTATCGGTTAAAATAAAATCTAAAGAAATAACACCTTTTAGTACATTATCACGTAAAAAATGATGTCTTATGTCAATATGTTTTGTATGTGAATGTTGAATAGGATTTTTAGATAAATTAATAGCACTAGTACTGTCACACATTACTGATAACGTGGGACAAACTATAACATAATCAGATAATATTTGTTTCATCCATAAAACTTGAGCACATGCAAGACTAGCAACAATATATTCTGCTTCAGTCATTGATAATGATATTGAATTTTATTTTTTACTAAACCAAGATACAAGTGAATGTCCAAGGAAATGACATGTACCACTTGTACTTTTTCTATCATATTTACATCCTGCAAAACCAGCATCACTATATGATAATAAATCAAATGTGCTATTCTTAGAATAAAATAAACTATAATCTATAGTATTTTTGAGATATCTAAAATTTTTTCCACAGCTTTAAAGTGTGATTCTTTAGGATTAGACTGAACTCTTGCACATAAACATACACTAAACATAATATCACGTCTACTTACAGTAATGTAAAGAAGTGATCCAATCATACCTTGATATAGCTTTTGATCAACATTCTTACCATTTTTATCTTTGTTAAGTCATGTAGTTATACTCATTGGTGTTAGTTTACTTGTTATATTTTCCATTCCAAATTGTTTGAGTAATTCTTTAGCATACTTTCCTTGGTTGATAAAAATTCCTTCCTTTAATTGTTTGATTTATAGTCTAATGAAGAAATTGAGTTCACCCATGTGACTCATTTCAAATTCATTCTGCATAGTCTTAGCAAACTCTTGACAAAGATCATAGTTAGTAGAACCAAATATTATATCATCTATATATATTTGAATTAGTAGTATATCTTTATTTATTTTTTTATAAAAAGTGTGGAATTAACTTTTCCAATTTCAAAACCGGTAGTTAAAAGAAAATTCTTTAATCTATGATACCAAGCATGAGGTGCTTGTTTTAGACTGATACGAGTTGCCGTGCGAGCACCTTTGATCGCAGAATTATCAAAGGTGTGTTGAGGAGAAAATAATAAGAACACAAGAATAACTTAGATTTTGGGCGAAGGAAAATACCTTCTCTAGATTATGAGTATGCAATTTACAATCTCTCACAATCTCACTCTAGAATTGAAGAACAAGCTCTCCAAATCTCAATTACAAGTTAATCTCTCTTGATTTAACTCTCTGATTGTTTAGAAACCCTAAAACAATCCCTTATATAGGTGTACAAACGTGGATGGTAATTTGGTAAATAACCAGACCCAAAACCAATAGGAATTCGTGTGAACAGAATCCCAAACGAACCAGGAAACCCTCGACGAGTCGACTCATGACTGAGATGAGTCGACTCGACAGAAACTGGACAAAACTCAAACCAGCGATGAGTCGACTCATGACAGTCATGAGTCGACTCAACCTGATGAGTCGACTCATGACTGTTACGAGTTGACTCACAGGCTGAAAACTGGATACTTTGATTCTTTTGCTCGTCGTTCCGTTCCACATTTTCTCCTGTGTTCCCTTATACTGTTTGACACCTCTATTCTCATGCTATCATGAGAATCATCTATCGTCAAGCTCCCATGAGGATCACTAAGTTTCGAAGAGAAGATACACCTGTATCATGGGTCCCCTCTTTAAGAACTTAAAGTCCCATTCAAGTTAGAACTTCAGCTAAGGAAACTCTCGAGCTCCTCCATCTTTTCTGCACCCCCTGGCTTTGCTAGGAACCCGATCTTGACGTCCGATCGGAAACAACTCATTCGTCCCGCGTCTCATCGTAGTCACCATTCGCTCTAACTCGCAATCCTTTGTCGATGGCTTTTCTGGAAGTCTAATGCACAACGAGACAAACTTCTTGCTGGCATTCACTAGTCTCTTCGCTCGCGTCACCGTCCCCAAGCTTGTCTCCTTCGGAAGAGATGCCGAACGAAATATGAACTTTTCACCACCTTTAGTGTGACGCCCCTGGGTTCACACAAGGCTGCAGTCCAAGGTGAAACCAATAATGTCAAACCTGCCATGCACCACACCGTGCAATAACATCTTGGTAGTTCCTGGATATACTGTGTACCGAGTACGGTGCGCCTCATCAAATAACTCCCTCTTCAACTCTGCACTAGCTGGCATAACCAATCTACCCTTCATCCGTAGACCTCCATCTGCTCCAATGGTCCAATCAACCTTAGGCTCCTTGGAAATCTCCTCCTTTCGGATTTGAATCTAAGGGTCTCCCAACTGAGCCCTGACAACTCTGTCACTCCAAGCTGGCTACACTGATACAGCTCCCAAGAATGCACTGATTCCTCTAATCTCGGGTCTAAAATCAAACTGGCTAAGAGTGATAAGATCTCTGTATAATAGTCTGCCTCACTAGCTCTGGCCCAAGCATCAAGCTGTCCTTCGGCTCGGCCCAACATATCGGTGACCTACAAGGCCTCCCGTACAATGCTTCATACGGGGCCATACCGATCGTCTCTTGATAACTATTGTTATAAGCGAACTCTACTAGTGGAATATGGTCCTCCCAACTGCCTTGGAAGTCAATGACACATGCCCGCAATATGTCCTCTAATACCTGATTCACCCTCTCAGTCTGTCCATCCGTCTGGGAGTGGAATACACTGCTATAGGATAGTGTGCTGCCAAATGAGTCCTGGAAACTCCTCCAAAAATATGAAGTGAAAACCGACCCTCGATCCGACACGATCGTGTCCGGAACCCCGTGAAGTCGAACTATCTCCCGAATGAAGATCCTCGCATAAGTCTCGGCTGTAAAAGTGGTCCTCACCGGAATGAAATATGCTGACTTCGTCAATCGGTCCACTATCACCCAAACAGAATCATTCCCCTTCTTCGACTTCGGCAACCCCACAATAAAATCCATAGAGATGTCTGCCCACTTCCACTCTGGAATGGGTAAAGGCTGCAGTGTCCCTGCCGGTCTCTGATGCTCTGCCTTCACCTGCTGATAGGTAAAACATCTAGCCACATAGTCTGCAATCTCTCTCCGCATACCACTCCACCAAAAACGCCTCTTCAGGTCTTTGTACATCTTGGTAGTCCCTGGATGTACTGTGTACCGAGTACGGTGCGCCTCATCAAATAACTCCCTCTTCAACTCTGCACTGGCTGGCATAACCAATCTACCCTTCATCCGTAGACCATCATCTGCTCCAATGGTCCAATCAACATTAGACTCCTTGGAAATCTCCTCCTTTCGGATTTGAATCCAAGGGTCTCCTAACTGAGCCCTGACAACTCTATCACTCCAAGCTGGCTGCACTGATACAGCTCCCAAGAATGCACTGATTCCTCCAATCTCGGGTCTAAAATCAAACTAGCTAAGAGTGATAAGATGTCTGTACAATGAACACCTCAAGGCTGCAACCCGATGTCGGCGCTTCCTGCTCAAAGCATCTGCTATGATGTTCGCCTTCCCTGGATGATACTGAATCGTGAACTCGTAGTCCTTGATAAACTCAACCCACCTCCTCTGCCTCTGATTGAGTTCCTTCTGAGAAAAGAGATACTTCAGACTCTGATGGTCCGTGAATAACTCAAACTGCACTCCATATAAGTAGTGCCTCCATGACTTCAGTGCAAATACCACAGCTGCTAACTCCAAGTCATGAGTGGGATAGTTCTGCTCATGCACCCTCAACTGCCGTGAGATATAGGCTACTACCCTTTGAGTCTGCATCAATACGCCTCCCAAGCCTGCCAATGATGCATCCATATATACAACGAATGTCCTGTCGCTGCTCGGAATAGTCAGAACCGGCGCTGTAGTCAACTTAGCCTTTAAAATATCAAAGGCCTTCTGGCACTCCATGCTCCATATGAACTGTACACCCTTCTTCGTAAGGCGTGTAATCAGCGTCGCAATCTTCGAGAAGTCCTGAATAAACTTCCTGTAATACCCAGCTAAACCTAAAAAGCTACGAATCTCTGACACCGTCTTCGGTGGCTCCCAATCAAGAACTGCCATGACCTTAGCCGGATCCACTACTATACCCTCTCGACTGATAACATGGCCAAGAAATCTGACTTCTGAAAGCCAAAACTCACACTTGCTGAACTTAGCATACAACTGGTGCTCCTGAAGGGTCCTTAACGCTATCCGTAGATGCTCCTCATGATCTGCCTCCGATCTCGAGTAAATGAGTATATCATCGATGAAGACGATCACAAACTAATCTAAGAAAGGACGGAAAACCCGGTTCATCAAATCCATGAATACCACGGGTGCATTGGTCAACCCAAATGGCATGACCAAGAACTCGAAGGACCCGTATCGAGTAAGAAAGGCGGTCTTAGGAATATCCATCTCCCGAACCCGCAGCTGATGATAGCCAGAACGAAGATCAATCTTCGAGAAATACTACGCTCCTTGCAACTGGTCAAACAAGTCATCAATCCTAGGTAGTGGGTACCTATTCCGGATAGTGACATTGTTCAACTCTCTATAATCTATGCATAACCTCATACTACCATCCTTCTTCTTCACGAAGAGGACCGGCGCGCGCCACAGAGAATGTCTCCGGCGAATAAAACCCTGAGCTAACAACTCATCTAACTGGGTCTGTAGCTCCCTCATCTCAGCTGGTGCCATGCGATAGGGTACGCGGGATATCGGGGCTGTGCCTGGCTGCAACTCAATACAGAACTCGACCTCTTTCATAGGAGGTAACCCAGGTATGTCCTGAAAGACATCCTGATAATCCGAGACAACTCTAGACTCCAATAACTCAGCACCCTGATCCCGTCGCATCACCTCCTCGATGTATGCCAGAAACGACTCTGCAAACCGGTTGTCCTGAGAGGTAGCTACAATCATCTCGGACCCATCGGATGCTCGCAACTTGACTATCTTCGTAAAGCAGTCAATACTAATATGGTAAGAAGACAACCAATCCATACCAAGGATGACATCGAACCTTTGCCCTGCTGGGCTCCTGCTGGTGCGCTACGGCACTCCGATGCCTTATGCCTGACCTTGTGACAGTTAAAACAGGATCCCTGGAACTTGCGCTGCTGATGCGCTCTCTGATCCTGCTGGGGTCCCCTTTTATAAGGTCCCTGATGCTGCTGCTGATGTCCAGAAAAAGATCTCTTGTTCTTGCCCTTGTCGCTGCTCTGTCCTGTCTTGACCTTTCCTTCCTTATCCTTCTGGAACATAGTGGTCTCGATCTCCTGAGAAGTGGCAGCCTCAGCTACCTCCCTAACTGAATAAAATCTCCTCGACACGAGGTACCGTCGGAGATTAGGGCGAAGCCCAGCTAAGAACATCTGAGCCTGACGCTCTCCCGTCTGCCACATGCCTGTGAAATGTAGTAACTCCATGAATCTGCTCTCAAAATCTGCAACTGTCATGTCCCCCTGAGTCAACCGGGACAACTCAAGCTCCTTCCCCGTCCGTGCTGCAGAAGAAATGTACTGCCCATCGAAGAAGTATATGAAGTCCTCCCACGTGAGGGCTAGCCTCTGCTCTGGAGTAAACTGGAGTCGGTACCACCTCCCGGCATCTCCCTTTAGGCTGTAGGATACCAGTCTCTGCTTCTGGACTGAATCTACACCGAGTATATGGAGGATATTACTCACATCCTCCTTCCACTTATGGGCTACAAGAGGGTCTGGTGACCCCTGGAACTCCGGTGCCGTTATCTTCTGGTACCTCTCCACCATACGGAGCCAAGTCTCCTGCTCTGTGGCTCTGTCTGGGACTGCTAAAGGAATGGCTGTAGGCGTAACCTCTGGGGGTCTCTTTCTGACAGGAACGGCAGGTATCCCCTGCTGCTGAGCTACGGGTGGTGGTGGTGGCGGTGTCGGTGGTGCTATATGAGTCGTCACCAACTCCTCAATAGTTGTCATCCGGGCAATAAGAGGGGCCTTAAGGTCCACCAAATACTGAGGAGCCTGCTGTGGCTTGGGTGGAGCCTGCTGAGGCTCGGACTGAGCTGGCTGCTGCTCTGGTAGAGTCTACTGTGACTCTACCTGGCTAGCTCTCCTGGTATGAGGTCTACCACGTCCTGCCATCTCTCTCCTGATGGTAAGAAAAAATAAAAATTCATAATTCAAAATAGACCTTTATAAATAGCGTATCACAATACAATTTTCATGACATATAATATTTGCACAATTACTTTAAACTTATTCAAAAATAGTTGTCGTAAAAAAAAATTTCTCAAATTTTTGAGATATACGCATATATCGTCCTCACTCATACTAGGAAATCCTTGCGGACTCTATACGTGAATCCTAAGAAACTCTATCCTAGCTCCACGACTCGACATAGGATGATCCTAAGGATACTGGAACTAGAGCTCTGATACCAACTGTGACGCCCCTGGGTTCACACATGGCTGCAGTCCAAGGTGAAACCAAGAATGTTAAACCTGCCAAGCACCACACCGTGCAATAACATGTTTCACCATCACAGTTAACATCTACCTAGTAGAGCCAATAACAGGTGTAGATACAAAAGCAAGTAAAAGATAATACACGAAGAGCTGATGGAAAGTTAATGGTCAAATAGATATCTCATCAACCAACAAATGGAAATACATAGTTAATGTCTGAATAAATAAACTGGAGTAGCCAATAAGTCTCAAGTACAAGTATCTGACAAGAAGGAAATAAGGCACACAGCCTTTACAACCTTTAGAACAACACTCTCAAATGTCTAACCAAAAACTATATTGGAGCTCCAACATAAGCATGACTAGACAGCTGAACACTAAAATGTGTCGCCATCAACCTGCGACTCTCCGGGCTCCTGGCTCGTTACCTGAAAGAGGGAGGGACAACGAGCATCAAAGCGCTAGCGAGTAACATCACAACCAACCCCAAGGGAATAGGGCTCGTTGTATATGAAAATACAGTAAATACATAATAAGTTTCATAACACAAGTCCTAAATAAAAAGGTATTTTAGTATTTAGGAATTTACAACACGAGTATAGGTACGTCGAGCGAAATAATCCAAACAAGGAAACCCTCATGTATATACCTTACGCCTCAAATTGTAAATCCCTAAATACCAAACCCAAAGTCTAATACAGAAGCAATAATAAAGAGAAAAGCAATCCATCTCAGAACATAAACTACTGTGTCCTGTCATAACCAAATAAATGCCAATGGTCCGAAATTACATAAGTGTCATGTCCTGTCTCAGATAAGTGTCATACTCATAGTTTAATAATTGGTCAACACATGATTAAGCGGGTATATGTCCAATACGAGGGCTAAAATGGATTATAGTCCAACACGAGAACTGAATTGGATTATAGTCCAACACGAGGACTTTAAGATAGTGAAAATACAGCCAGGATACATAGTGAGATCTACATAAATCAATTCACACTCAAAACAGTGAGTATATCCTCAATTGGTGCCTCCAGATTATCTGTCATGCGTGTATGCGTAATAAGGCCAAAAAAATAGAGTCAAATAACAGGCCAAAACTCAAACATGAATAGAACAGGAAAAAAAATTCAGCAGACTGAACGGCGGTCGACCGTACCGGTCGACCGCATCCTGACACGAGCCGGGCGGTCGACTGCTGCAGCATCTCGGTTGACCGTCAGAGTGCTGCGGTCGACCGTTGTGGCAGTCGGTCGACCGCCAGGGCATCGTGGTCGACCGAGTCCGTCGACCGCCGACGATCTCTGCCTCTACAGAGAATTCAGCGGTCGACCGCACCGGTCGACCGCCAAGCGGACAGAACCCAATCTGGGTTTTTTGTTAACGCAAACCTGAAACAAAATTTTTTTTAAACAAAAACCCAACTTATGGAGGAGTCATGAAGCAGTAAAAATCGCGAATTTAAACCTTTAAAACTTGTCACCAAGATCCCATATATATATAAACATGATCTACCCATCGTTAACAATAAAAAAATAAGGTTTTTACTCCTTTTTAGATATTTTCAGATCTAGATCTTTTAACAGAAATCATTGGTGAGTTTTAAAAATAAATAATACCCCAACTTCATACTTTATGCCATAATGATCTATTAGCTATTCAAAAATACGAATTTGGCTCAATGAAAACCAATAAAACTCAATTCTTGACATGAACACAAAAGGGGTGGGGATTGGGCGAGAAGTTACTCGCCTTGGGTATTGACGAATGCCCTAGATCTGCAGGAGGTTGATTCCCTTCGCTGAAATTCCAAAATCCCGCTGAAAATCCTCAAGAACTCCTCCTAATCACCAAATCCAGCTAGGGTTTTGAGAGGGGAGAGAAAGGGGGCTAGGGTTTTAGGTCTGAGATGAAGAGAGGCTCTCCTGGGTTGAATTAGTATATATACCACTTCCCTAACCCGACCCGAAACCCAAAAGACCAAAACAAAATCCGTAAAAGAAAACCAAACCTGGAAACTATCTGATCGCTGTGAGGTCGACCGACACGGTCGACCGCCACGGTCGACGTGCTTGGTCGACCGCCACGGTCGACCGGCCCGGTCGACCGCGCAGCAGTAAGATGCCTGCTGTTGGGCATACACTGCTCTGGTCATTTCACACGATTCCTCTCACATATAAACACTTAATGGGTTCCCAAACACTGATAAACATGTACATCATATATCTATATGATTATTTATCACAAAAAAAATATTTATTACTATTAATTCACATATTTCATTATAAAAAGATTTTGGGGTTTTACATTCTTCCCCCCCTTAAAAGAATTTCGTCCTCGAAATTCGAAAATCATACGAATCTTGAAACATGAACTCTTAGATAACCTTATAGAGATATTTACACTTAACGATCTAAAATGATAATATTCTCGCTCAAATCCTAATCTAGTTGAACTAGTACATCGGGCGAAAAATCCAAACAAGGAACCCCCCATACATATACCATGTGTTCTAAAATATTAAAAAAAATTAAGCGAAAGTATCCTCATTCTAGTGTTAAATGCAAACATAACCAAAGATATGCACATAAGTTAAGACATATAACACAATAAGAGTTTATTTACCTGCTCAACCAAGTGTGGGTAGTCACGACGTATGTCTTCTTCGCGCTCCCAAGAAATCTCCTCAATGCCTCCTCGGTTCCACTGAACTTTCACCAAGGGAATTACCTTGTTTCTAAGCCTCTTGTCCTCTCTGGCAAGAATACTAACCGGAATCTCAATAGTAGTCAAATCCTCCTGAAGCTCAATCTCTGGTGCATCCAATACTCGCCGTTGCTCTTCATCATGCAAGTGTTTCTTGAGCATAGAAACATGAAATATATTGTGTATACTAGACATCGATGTTGGAAGATCTAGTCTGTATGACACAGCTCCAATGCGCTCTAGAATCTGAAAAGGCCCAAAATATCTCGGTGCAAGCTTTCCTCGCCTCCCGAATCACTGCACGCCTTTCATAGGCGATACCTTAAGCATAACCAAATCTCCAATCTGAAACTCTAGGGGTCTCCGCCTCTTATCTGCATAGCTCTTCTGCCGACTCTGAGCGGCTAGAATCCGCTCCCTGATCAAAGCTACCTTCTCAGTAGTCTGCCTCACTAGCTCTGGCCCAAGCATCAAGCTGTCCTCCGGCTCGGCCCAACATATCGGTGACCTACAAGGCCTCCCGTACAATGCTTCATACGGGGCCATACCGATCGTCGCTTGATAACTATTGTTATAAGCGAACTCTACTAGTGGAATATGGTCCTCCCAACTACCTTGGAAGTCAATGACACATGCCCGCAACATGTCCTCCAATACCTGATTCACCCTCTCAGTCTGTCCATCCGTCTGGGGGTGGAATACACTACTATAAGATAGCGTGCTGCCAAATGAGTCCTGAAAACTCCTCCAAAAATGTGAAGTGAAAACCGACCCTCGATCCGACACGATAGTGTCCGGAACCCCGTGAAGTCGAACTATCTTCCGAATGAAGATCCTCGCATAAGTCTCGGCTGTAAAAGTGGTCCTCACCGGAATGAAATATGCTGACTTCGTCAATCGGTCCACTATCACCCAAACAGAATCATTCCCCTTCTTCGACTTCGGCAACCCCATAATAAAATCCATAGAGATGTCTGCCCACTTCCACTCTGGAATGGGTAAAGGCTGTAGTATCCCTGCCGGTCTCTGATGCTCTGCCTTCAACTACTGACAGGTAAAACATCTAGCCACATAGTCTGCAATCTCTCTCCGCATACCACTCCACCAGAAACGCCTCTTCAGGTCTTTGTACATCTTGGTAGTCCCTGGATGTACTCTGTACCGAGTACGGTGCGCCTCATCAAATAACTCCCTCTTCAACTCTGCACTGGCTGGCATAACCAATCTACCCTTCATCCGTAGACCTCCATCTGCTCCAATGGTCCAATCAACATTAGACTCCTTGGAAATCTCCTCCTTTCGGATTTGAATCCAAGGGTCTCCTAACTGAGCCCTGATAACTCTGTCACTCCAAGCTGGCTGCACTGATACAGCTCCCAAGAATGCACTGATTCCTCCAATCTCGGGTCTAAAATCAAACTGGCTAAGAGTGATAAGATCTCTGTACAATAAACACCTCAAGGTTGCAACCCGATGTCGGCGCTTCCTGCTCAAAGCATCTGCTATGACGTTCGCCTTCCCTGGATGATACTGAATCGCGAACTCGTAGTCCTTGATAAACTCAACCCACCTCCTCTGCCTCTAATTGAGTTCCTTCTGAGAAAAGAGATACTTCAGACTCTGATGATCTGTGAATAACTCAAACTACACTCCATATAAGTAGTGCCTCCATGACTTCAGTGCAAACACCACAGCTGCTAACTCCAAGTCATGAGTGGGATAGTTCTGCTCATGCATCCTCAACTGCCGTGAGATATAGGCTACTACCCTCTAAATCTGCATCAATACGCCTCCCAAGCCTGCCAATGATGCATCCGTATATACAACGAATGTCCTGTGTCGCTGCTCGGAATAGTCAAAACCGGCACTGTAGTTAACTTAGCCTTCAAAATATCAAAGGCCTTCTGGCACTCCATGCTCCATATGAACTGTACACCCTTCTTCGTAAGGCGTGTAATTGGCGTCGCAATCTTCGAGAAGTCCTGAATGAACTTCCTGTAATACCCAGCTAAACCCAAAAAGCTACGAATCTCTAACACCGTCTTTGGTGGCTCCTAATCAAGAACTGCCATGACCTTAGCCGGATCCACTGCTATACCCTCTCAACTGATAACATAGGCAAGAAATCTGACTTCTGAAAGCCAAAACTCACACTTACTGAACTTAGCATACAACTGGTGCTCCTGAAGGGTCCTCAACGCTATCCGTAGATGCTCCTCATGATCTGCCTCCGATCTCGAGTAAATGAGTATATCATCGATGAAGACGATCATAAACTGATCTAAGAAAGGACGGAAAACCCGGTTCATCAAATCCATGAATACCGCGGGTGCATTGGTCAAACCAAATGGCATGACCAAGAACTTGAAGGACCCATATCGAGTAAGAAAGGCGGTCTTGGGAATATCCATCTCCCGAATCCGCAGCTGATGATAGCCAGAACGAAGATCAATCTTCGAGAAATACTACGCTCCTTGCAACTGGTCAAACAAGTCATCAATCCTAGGTAGTGGGTACCTATTCCGGATAGTGACATTGTTCAACTCTCTATAATCTATGCATAACCTCATACTACCATCCTTCTTCTTCACGAAGAGGACCGGCGCGCCCCACGGAGAATGACTCCGGTGAATAAAACCCTGAACTAACAACTCGTCCAACTGGATCTGCAGCTCCCTCATCTCAGCTGGTGCCATGTGATAGAGTGCGCGGGATATCGGGGCTGTGCCTGGCTGCAACTCAATACAGAACTTGACCTCTCTCATAGGAGGTAACCCAGGTATGTCCTGAAAGACATCCTGATAATCCGAGACAACTCTAGTCTCCAATAACTCAGCACCCTGATCCCGTCACATCACCTCCTCGATGTATGCCAGAAACGACTCCACAAACCGGTTGTCCTGAGAGGTAGCTATAATCATCTCGGACCCATCGGACGCTCGCAACTTGACTGTCTTCGCAAAGCAGTCAATACTAATATTGTAGGAAGACAACCAATCCATACCAAGGATGACATTGAACTCGGACATATGCAACACTATCAAATCCACTATGAACTCCGACTCATCTAGACTGACGGTACACCTCCTACAAACGCTCTCCAGAAGCGATACCTCACCTAAAGGGGTGGAAACAGATAGAGGGGTGTCCACAGGCTGAGCTATGAGCTGGAGTCTAGTCATGAATGCATGCGAGATGAAAGAATGCGAAGCTTCCGAATCGAAAAGAATACGGGTGGGAAGAGAGTTCACAAAGAACGTACCCTCCACTACGGCTCCGCTGGCTCCATGATCACGGGGAACTACTGCATATACTCTATCCGTGGCTGAAGACTGCTCTGCTGATGGTGGTGGAGAATATGGGATAATCTGCCCCTGAGGAACATCCTGAACTGCCCGAATCTATCCCTCAGTCCTCTGAGCTGCTAGCGGTGCCTCAAGCCTGTTCTGCTGGCCCTTACCTCTGCCCTGCTAGCGCTGCTGCTGCTGCTGGTTCGGACCTTTGCCCTGCTGGGCTCCTGCTGGTACGCTACGGCACTCCGATGCCTTATGCTCGACCTTGTGACAGTTAAAACAGGATCCCTAGAACTTGCGCTGCTGATGCGCTCTCTGATCCTGCTAGGGTCCCCTTTTATAAGGTCCCTGATGCTGCTGCTGATGTCCAGAAAAAGATCTCTTGTTCTTGCCCTTGTCGCTGCTCTGTCCTGTCTTGGCCTTTCCTTCCTTATCCTTCTGGAACATAGTGGTCTCGATCTCCTGAGAAGTGGCAGCCTCAGCTACCTCCCTGACTGAATAAAATCTCCTCGACACGAGGTACCATCGGAGATTAGGGCGAAGCCCAGCTAAGAACATCTGAGCCTGACGCTCTCCCGTCTGCCACATTCCTGTGAAATGTAGCAACTCCATGAATCTGCTCTCAAAATCTACAACTGTCATGTCCCCCTGAGTTAACCGGGACAACTCAAGCTCCTTCCCCATCAGTGCTGTAGAAGAAATGTACTGCCCATCGAAGAAGTATATGAAGTCCTCCCACGTGAGGGCCAGCCTCTGCTCTGGAGTAAACTGGAGTCGGTACCACCTCCCGGCATCTCCCTTCAGGCTGTAGGATGCCAGTCTCTGCTTCTGGACTGAATCTACACCGAGTATATCGAGGATATTACTCACATCCTCCTTCCACTTATGGGCTACAAGAGGGTCTGGTGACCCCTGGAACTCCGGTGCCGTCATCTTCTGGTACCTCTCTACCATACGGAGCTAAGTCTCCTGCTCTGTGGCTCTGTCTGGGACTGCTAAAGGAATGGCTGTAGGCGTGACCTCTGGGGGTCTTTCTGATAGGAACGGCAGGTATCCCCTGCTGCTGAGCTACCGGTGGTGGTGGTGGCGGTGGCGGTGGTGCTATATGAGTCGTCACCAAATCCTCAATAGCTGTCATCCGGGCAATAAGAGGGGCCTTAAGGTCCACCAAATACTGAGGAGCCTGCTGCGGCTCGGGTGGAGCCTGCTGAGGCTCGGACTGAGCTGGCTGCTGCTCTGGTGGAGTTTGCTATGACTCTGCCTGGCTAGCTCTCCTGGTACGAGGTCTACCTCGTCCTGCCATCTCTCTACTGATGGTAAGAAAAAATAAAAATTCATGAGTCAAAATAGACCTTTATAAATACCGTATCACAATACAATTTTCACGACATATAATATTTGCACAATTACTTTAAACTTATTCAAAAATAGTTGTCGTAAAAAAAAAATTTCTCAAATTTTTGAGATATACGCATATATCGTCCTCACTCATACTAGGAAATCCTTACGGACTCTATACGTGAATCCTAAGAAACTCTATCCTAGCTCCACGACTCGACACAGGATGATCCTAAGGATACTGGAACTAGAGCTCTGATACCAACTGTGACGACCCTGGGTTCACACAAAGCTGCAGTCCAAGGTAAAACCAAGAATGTCAAACCTACCAAGCACCACACCGTGCAACAACATGTTTCACCATCACAGTTAACATCTATCTAGTAGAGCCAATAACAGGTGTAGATACAAAAGCAAGTAAAAGATAATACACGAAGAGCTGATGGAAAGTTAATGGTCAAATAGATATCTCATCAACCAACAAATGGAAATACATAGTTAATGTCTGAATAAATAAACTGGAGTAGCCAATAAGTCTCAAGTACAAGTATCTGACAAGAAGGAAATAAGGCACACAGCCTTTACAACCTCTAGAACAACACTCTCAAATGTCTAACCAAAAACTATAGTAGAGCTCCAACATAAGCATGACTAGACAGCTGAACACTAAAATGTGTCGCCATCAACCTGCGACTCTCCGGGCTCCTGGCTCGTTACCTGAAAGGGGGAGGGACAACGAGCGTCAAAGCGCTAGCGAGGAACATCACAACCAACCCTAAGGGAATAGGGCTCGTTGTATATGAAAATACAGTAAATACATAATAAGTTTCATAACACAAGTCCTAAATAAAAGGGATTTTAGTATTTAGGAATTTACAACACGAGCATAGGTACGTCGAGCGAAATAATCCAAACAAGGAAACCCTCATGTATACATTACGCCTCAAATTGTAAATCCCTAAATACCAAACCCAAAGTCTAATACTGAAGCAATAATAAAGAGAAAAGCAATCCATCTCAGAACATAAACTACTGTGTCCTGTCATAACCAAATAAATGCCAAGGGTCCGAAATTACATAAGTGTCATGTCCTGTCTCAGATAAGTGTCATACTCATAGTTTAATAACTGGTCAACACATGATTAAGCGGGTATATGTCCAATACGAGGGCTAAAATGGATTATAGTCCAACACGAGGACTGAAATGGATTATAGTCCAACACGAGGACTTTAAGATAGAGAAAATACAGTCAGGATACATAGTGAGATCTACATAAATCAATTCACACTCAAACAGTGAGTATGTCCCCAATTGGTGCCTCCAGATTATCTGTCATGCGTGTATGCGTAATAAGGCCAAAAAAACAGAGTCAAATAACAGGCCAAAACTCGAACATGAATAGAACAGGAAAAAAAATTCAGCAGACTGAACGGCGGTCGACCGCATCCTGACACGAGCCGGGCGGTCGACTGCTGCGGCATCTCGGTTGACCGCCAGAGTGCTGCGGTCGACCGTTGCGGCAGTCGGACGACCGCCGACGATCTCTGCCTCTACAGAGAATTCAGCGGTCGACCGCACCGGTCGACCGCCAAGCGGACAGAACCCAATCTGGGTTTTCTGTCAACGCAAACCTGAAACAAAATTTTTTTTAAACAAAAACCCAACTTATGGAGGAGTCATGAAGCAGTAAAAATCACGAATTTAAACCTTTAAAACTTGTCACCAAGATCCCATATATATATAAACATGATCTACCCATCGTTAACAATAAAAAAACAAGGCTTTTACTCCTTTTTAGATATTTTCAGATCTAGATCTTTTAACAGAAATCATTGGTGAGTTTTAAAAATAAATAATACCCCAACTTCATACTTTATGCCATAATGATCTATTAGCCATTCAAAAATACGAATTTGGCTCAATAAAAACTAATAAAACTCAATTCTTGACATGAACACAAAAGGGGTGGGGATTGGGCGAGAATTTACTCGCCTTGGGTGTTGACGAATGCCCTAGATCTGCAGGAGGTTGATTCCCTTCGCTGAAATTCTAAAATCCCACTGAAAATCCTCAAGAACTCCTCCTAATCACCAAATCCAGCTAGGGTTTTGAGAGGGGAGAGAAAGGGGGCTAGGGTTTTAGGTCTAAAATGAAGAGAGGCTCTCCTGGGTTGAATTAGTATATATACCACTTCCCTAACCCGACCCGAAACCCAAAAGACCAAAACAAAATCCGTAAAAGAAAACCAAACCTGGAAACTATCTGATCGTTGTGTGGTCGACCGACGCGGTCGACCGCCACGGTCGACCGGCCAGGTCGACCGCGCAGCAGTAAGATGCCTGCTGCTGGGCATACACTGCTCTGGTCATTTCACACGATTCCTCTCACATATAAACACTTAATGGGTTCCCAAACACTGATAAACATGTACATCATATATTTATATGATTATTTATCACAAAAAAATATTTATTACTATTAATTCACATATTTCATTATAAAAAGATTTTGGGGTTTTACATTTGGTGAAGGTATACTTCTGAGCCCGCCTCTCGTAGATCGCATATCTATCCCATAAGTACGGATTGCCCAGTATAATCTGACAAACATCCAATGGAACAACGTCGCACGTAACCTCATCAATATATGACTCATGGAGCGCAAATCTGACAGTGCATTGATCAACTACACTTAGTCCCGTCTCCTTCTGAATCCACCCCAATGGATAGGGCTTCGGATGCTTGACCGTCTTCAGACCCAGCTTCTGAACCAATGCTTCGGATATCAAATTCTTCTCGCTACCCGAATCAACAATGGTATTAACTAAACTGGTCTTCACTTGCAACTTGAGCACAAAGAGCTGCTCCCTTGGGTCGTCGTCCTCCTTCGTGGTCTGTTTTCCCGTCATAAGGTTGAGACTGCTATTAGGCTCTGTCATCCCCGGAACTTCCTTCGGACCTTGAGCTATTACGTATGCCTTTTTCTCCTCCTTCCTCTTCAACCCTCTTGGCTTCAGATGAGGATACTTCTCCCAGCATCGATCAACTTCATGTCCTGTCTTCTCGCAATGACCACAAACCAGCCCTGCTTTCCCTGGATCACCCTTCTTCTTCTCCTCCTTAAACTGAGAACCACTAGACTCGCCTCCAACTTGCTTTACATCCCCCTTTGCTTTGTTGCTCTTCTTTTGCTTGCCCTCAATGGCAATGGCCTTCACACTCGCCTCTGCAATAGTCTCGACCGTGAATAACCTCATCTCCTTTCGAATGTAATCGCTCAAACCCGCCATATACTTCATAAACATAGAATATTCCTCTGTTGCAACGTTAAGAACCATTGCCTGCTGTTGGAATTCTGTGGTGTATTCTTGAACGGTTTGATTGACTCTTTGGCGCAAGCCGTACCACTTGTACCAACGTTCCTCAAGGAATCTCACCGGATAGAACTGTTTCCTAAGTAGCTCCTTGAACTTGTTCCACGACACCGCCTTCTTCTCCTGCTTGCAATAGGATTTTCACCACGTCAACGCGTGCCCTAAAAGCTTCAAAGTCGCGAACACAATCTTCTCTTTTGACGAATAGCCATAAAGAGTAAAATACATCTCCATCCGCTCGATCCAGTCATCAAGCCTCTCGACGTCAACACTCCCATCATAAATAGGAATCTCCACTCTAAAATCAATCTTCAGATTCTGGTAAGAATTCTTACCCCCTTGATGCGGTGCAGCCTTGACAATCTCAGTCTCCCCCTCTGAATCAGATTCCTCACTCTCTTCGTCGGATTCGACGAGTTTCTTCTTACCCTTCGAAGAAGATTCCTCCTTTTTGTCACCTCCGTTGATGAGACCCACAAGTTGAGTAAGAGTCGTCCCGATCGTCGCAATCTGCTTCTCCATGGCATCAAGTCTTGCTAAATTATCTGCTTCAGTCATCTTCTCCTTCCTTAACTCTTGGGCTCCTTCCAAGGAAGTAAGGATCTCGCCAAGCTTCTTGTATTACGATCGAGTCAGGACCATGCACAGGATGCCACCTTGGTAGGATCTGATCGCTCTGATACCAACTTGATACGAGTTGCCATGCGAGCACCTTTGATCGCGGAATTATCAAAGGTGTGTTGAGGAGAAAATAATAAGAACACAAGAATAACTCAGATTTTGGGCGAAGGAAAATACCTTCTCTAGATTATGAGTATGCAATTTACAATCTCTCACAATCTCACACTAGAATTGAAGAACAAGCTCTCCAAATCTCAATTATAAGTTAATCTCTCTTGATTTAACTCCCTGATTGTTTAGAAACCCTAAAACAATCCCTTATATAGGTGTACAAACGTGTATGGCAATTTGGTAAATAACCAGACCCAAAACCAACAGGAATTCGTGTGAACAGAATCCCAAACGAACCAGGAAACCCTCGACGAGTCGACTCATGACTGAGATGAGTCGACTCGACAGAAACTGGACAAAACTCAAACCAGCGATGAGTCGACTCATGACAGTCATGAGTCGACTCAACCTGATGAGTCGACTCATGACTGTTACGAGTCGACTCACAGGCTGAAAACTGGATACTTCGATTCTTTTGCTCGTCGTTCCGTTCCACGTTTTCTCCTGCGTTCCCTTGTACTGTTTGACACCTCTATTCTCATGCTATCATGAAAATCATCTATCATCAAGCTCCCATGAGGATCACTAAGTTCCGAAGAGAAGATACACCCGTATCATAGACCATATAATACTTTCTTAAGTTTGAAAACATAGTTTGAAAAACTTTCATTTTCAAAACCTGGAGGTTGTTCTACAAAAACTTCTTCTTTAGTAAAACTATTTAAAAATACACTTTTAACATCCATTTGATATAATTTAAAATTCATAAAACATGTAAATGTAAGTAAAATTCTTATAGATTCAAAACGAGCAACTGGTGCATAGGTTTCATCATAATCAATACAGTCTTCTTGATTATATCCTTGTGCAACTAATCTGGCTTTGTTTCTAACAACTTGTCCAGATTCATCTAATTTATTTATAAATATCCATTTGGTTTCAATAATGGACTTATCTTGTGGTCTAGGTATAAGATCCTAAACATTATTTCTTGTAAATTAGTTTAGTTCTTCTTGCATAGCAATTATCCAAATCATCAAGTAAAACTTCTTTTATATTTTTTGGTTCAATAATAGAAATAAAAAAAACAGGAGCAATCAAATTAAAATGAGATCTAGTTGTGACTTTATCAAAAATATTACCAGTAACCAAATCATGTGGATGGTTTCTAACTTCTACAAAATCCTTTGGTAAATCATTTTGTAAATTATCATCTTTTGAAATATCTAGCATTGGAGTATTATGAATAGAATCAACTAAATCATCATTATTATTTAAAACAATAGGTGTTTTTGTAAAATTCTCATCAAAAGAAACATGCATAGATTCTTCAATGACTAAGGTTCTTTTATTATATATTCTACAAGTTTTGCTATGGTTAGAATATCCAACAAAGATTCCTTCGTCATATTTAGAATCAAATTTGTCCAAGTTATATTTTGTGTTTAAAATAAAGCATTTACAACCAAAAACTTTAAAATAAGAAACTTTAGGAATTTCTATCATAAAACAACTCATAAGGTGTTTTCTTTAAAATAGGTCTTAATAATATCCTCTTTAGAACACAACATGCTGTATAGACAACTTCCGCCCAAAAGTACTTTGGTAGGTTACTATCACATAACATGGTTCTAGCACATTCTTGTAAAGTTTTATTCTTTCTTTCTACAACTTTGTTTTGTGGAGCCGCTCGAGGAAAAGAAAAAGTATGAGAAATACTATTTTATCACAAAAATTTACAAAAAGTTCTTTCTCAAATTCTCCTCAATGATCACTACGTATAGTAATAATAGAAAGAGACTTTTGTTTTTGAATCCTTTTGCAAAAGATAGAAAACTCATGAAAAGCATCATTTTTATGTTTAAGAAATATTACCCATATAAATCATGAAAAGTCACCAACAATTATAAAAACATATCTACTTTCATTTAATGATGCTACTCTAGAAGGACCAAAAAGATCAATATGAATCAATTCTAGTGGTGTACTTGTAGAAATTACATCTTTAGATTTGAAAGATGATTTATGCATTTTTTCTTATTGACATGCATCGTCAAAATTATCTTTATAAGAAAGTTTAGGTAAACCTTTAACAAAATCATTCTTAGAAATTTTAGAAATATATTTAAAGTTAACATGACCAAAACGTTTATGCCATAAAATAGAATCATTAGAAGATGCAAGAAGATAATGTTATTAGAAATATTTTTCATAGATAAAATGTATATATTATTTTTTCTATGTCCTTTAAATAAAATAGTAATCATATCAATATCATAAATTAAGCAAGATTCTTTTTCAAAAATAATTTTAAAACCTGTATCACAAAGTTGACTTATACTAAGTAAATTATGTTTAAGACAATCAATTAATAACATATTATCAATAATAGGTTTATTTAGATTACCAACAATTCCAATACCGATGACCTTCCCTTTGTTATTATCTCCAAAAGTGACGGTATCACCATCCTTATTTTGACAAGATGACAACAATTGTATATTACCAGTCATATGTTTAGAGCAACCGTTATGTAAAATCCACCTATTTTTCTTAGGTAACTGAAATGATAAACATTTACAAATTTGGTACCCATGCTATATTTGGTCCATAAAATTAGCCTTTAGGAAACCAAACCCATGAAGAGTTTGATTTGCCTAAATAGTTATTTGATAAACAAACATTTTTAATAAAGGCAGAAATATAAGACTTTTTCTTTAACGATGTTAATTCTTTAGGAACCCAAATAGATAAGTATTTTGATTTCTTTTCATATAAAACATTTTTTTTAATATTATGTTCATGCAATTTAGAAGTTGGTTTTACAAAAATGGTTTTCTTAGAAATATTTTTGTTAACATGAAAACCCAAACCTTTTGTCTTTTGATATTCTTTTTGATATGAAAGTAAGCTATTAACATTTTTTTTACCTTTATTGAATTTAGTATATATCATCATGTTTTAATTTGATAGAAGAAATATCTTTATCTAAAACATTAATGCGAATTTTTAAATTATTGCATTCTGATTTTAGATGAACATTCTCATTAGACAAAATATGATTTTCTTTAAGCAAGGAGTTATTTTCCTCTTTTAATTCAATTACTTGATAATTAGAAATAGTAGAAGAATTAAAATCAGAAATTTCTTTAAGTAATCTTTTATTTTCACCTTTAAGAAAATTATGTGAAGTCTTTAATCTCAAAAAAGTTTCATATAATTCATTGAAAGTATCTAAAAGCTCTTCATTGTCACTTACTTCATCTTGTGTCATAAAACATATATGGGCGCTTTCCTTTTCTTCAACTTCTTCATCCAAAGACGAATCATCACTATCATCCCATATAGCCGCCATAGCCTTCTTTTTCTTGTTACTTTGAATATTATAGAAGTTGTTGAAATAATTTGATTGTTGCTTATTTTTCAACAATGGACAATCTTTCTTCATATGTCCTGGTTTGTTATATTTAAAAAAAGTAAGTTATTTGAATTTGAATTTTTCAATTTGAACTTACCTTGTTTTATGAACTTTCAAAACTTGCATACAAACATGCTCATTTCTTCATCATCATCCGAATCTGCTTTATCAGAAGTAGTATTGAATAAGAGCACTTTCTTGTTCTTTGTTTCATTCTTATTTTTCTATCTTTAATTTGAACTTCATAAGCCATGAGGTTACCAATTAGATTTTCTATCGTAAGAGTTGATAAGTTATTGCTTTCTCTATTGCAGTAACTTTCTTTTCCTATTATAGAGTAAGTGAAAGAAGTATCTTTCTCACCATCTCCACCTGAGTGTATACTTTTCCAAGACCGATGAGAGAATTGATGATACGGTAAATCTTGTAAACATCTCTCCAATGGTCTCGTTTTCCTTCATTCTAAACAATTCGAACCTGTGTACAAGAACAAAAATTTTAGATTCTTTAACCTTACTTGTGCCTTCATGAGTTACCTCGAGTGTGTGCCAAATATCATATGCAGATGTGACCATTGACACCCTGTTGAACTCATTCTTATCAAGAGCACAGAACAAGGCATTCATTGCTTTAGAATCCAAATTTGCATTGTTTCTTTGAGATATAGTCTATTCCGTGAAAGGAGTAGTTGGCTTCTCGTATTTTATTTCCACAACGTTCCAAAGTTCATAGCCAATTGATTAGAGATAGATTTTCATCCGACACTTCCAATAGTTATAATTTAGTCAATCAAACATTGGTGGACGATTTGTAGAATGTCCTTCCTTGAATTTTGAATTTGAGTCGGAAGTTGATGCCATATCTTCAACCTTTTTCTGATACCAAATGTAGGATCTGATCTAATCACACTAAAACACTAGAGGGGGGTGAGCAATGTTTTATTAAAAATTTATGTAAAGAAGATTATAATTTGCAAAGAAGATAGCACAATCACAGAAAAATAACAATCACAAACACAGCATTTTATATTGGTTTCACCTCCCAGGTGTACATCCAGTCCCCAAGCAAATCCCATTTGAGAGTTCTACTATGATTTTGAAAAACCTACAAAATCAAAATAACAAACCTGAACAATTTGTAAGTCTATGCAAATTACACACAATCTCTTCACCAAGAGATTACACCTCTCACACCCGAGAGAACACTTGTCTTGTTACAACTTGATTCCTATAAGCCTTGAGTATATTATGATGTGTAGTAGTGTCTTATGAACATTTTAAATCTCTAAAAATTGCCTAATTTGATTGTATATTGAATGAAGATCAAAGGCTAACTTATAGAATGCTTTTTCTCAACACTTTTTGAAAATCTAGAAGTTTTTAACTCTTGAAAATACACAAAACTTGAGTCTTATAGATAGGAATTCGTGAATCAATTTTCTGAACTTGTAACCTATTAATAACTATTGAAAAGATAATTTTTAAAACCCTAAAAACATGCACATAACAGCTATAAACAGTTATTTTTTCAAAATTTGAATTGTCAGAAAACTGTTTTAGTAGTCGACTAATAGTCATTGTAGTCGACTACTCTGAGTTTAAACAACTTCAGTAAACTCAGAATTTTTCTTAGTAGTCGACTATTGTAGTCATTAGTCGACTACTCCGTAAAACATAAACTCTGGAATTCAAAATTCGAAGGTGAGTAGTCGACTATTATCTCTTGTAGTCGGCTATACTATATTTTTACAGAAACTTATATTTTGATCAAAGGTTTCAGTAGTTGACTACGATTCTAACTAGTCGACTATTAAAGGTTCAAAATGTTATGCATGAAATATTTTGAGACTCATTAATTAACTAAATACTCTAATGGTTAATATAGGGGATTTCTATTGTTAAGCAATACATTAAGCCTGTGTTAATGTGTTCTAATCTCTATGTGTGTATATGTGTGAATGATCAAGGCTTGTACAAAATTTCTAATTAAAGAAAATGTAAAAATTACATTGCTATATATGCTCTTCATCTTCTTTACTTCATGATGCCTTGATGACATTTTAGTGCACAATAATATACATAGTGATTCATATTATGAATAAATTGTTATCATCAAAATTATATCATGCGGACATGATATCCAACATTATATAAGCGGGCTCATGCGCATTCTTGATATCCAGATTTATATATATAAGAGCTAAGGGTCAATCTGGACTTGAAGCCGTTTTCCCGGGACAGTTTATGGGAACCCGATTTATATATATGAAAATATTCTTCTCTAATTCAAATAACATCTAAAATAATAATAATGTGCTTGTGTGCCTTGTCGTAGACCTTGTTTGATATCTATAATTAGCATTTTCTTTTATCACCTTTAATTGAGTTTTCACCTTTTCTTTATACCTGCTACATACACTTATACACGCACAATTCCTTTATTTTACATGCTTGTTGGGAGTTTTCTGACTCTCCTCTCCTGGTGTTTGCGCACCCCAGACTCGGGAACTGTTCTTTCTTCGTAGGATTGAGAATATTTTGAGGAGCAAGTCCAGTAGAAATGATCACCTTTCAATCCATCAGTTCTTCAGTTCAGTTGGTTTAGGTAGTTATTTGGTTTAGACTTTTTGTTAAGTCATATATGATGTTTTCTATGTAGGCGTATAAAACTGCCTATAGGTCCCTTAACATAGCTCGACGACTTCGATTCGACAAACGAACCATCGGGCAACGTATCCAAACACGATCGTTAGTCCACAACACCGAAGCCAAGTGATACACGACGAAGCGGATTAACGAGGCTACAAGGTGAACGAACCGCACGCAAACAACGGAATAAATCCACTCGCGTGCGGAATCAAGCTAACGGTTGAAGAATCAACGAGTCATCCAACCAAGAGCGGACTCGAACAAATCACGATCGATTTAAGATCAGTTTCGGACTCAAATTCAAAAGTGGATTTACTGCCAAATCAGGAACCGGATTTATTGCCAAATCAGGTCAAATGAATCAAGTCCGAACAAATCTACCACAAAACGGACACAACGACGGAAAACGACGAAACCAACACCCAGAGGGGCTCGGCCAAAACCGAGCCACCTCTAGGTGGCTCGGCCAAAGCCGAGCCACCTCAAGGTGGCTCGGCCAAGGCCGAGCCACCTTGAGGTGGCTCAGTGGCCGAACCACCTCAGGGTGGCTCGGCCAAGGCCGAGCCACCTCAAGGTGGCTCGGTGGCCGGCCCAGATCTGTGCCAAGGCACAGATCTGGTTGCCTATAAATAGAGGGCTTGGTTCATTTGTTCAGGGGTTAGAAAATTTGGAGAGGCGAAGCCCTGCTGGATTCAAGACTCAGATCTAAAAAAGATCCAAGCTTTGGGACTTCGAGGACTCGCTCTTCCAGATCTGGTGCTCAGCGATCGTCAACGCTAAATAAGGCAAGAGTTCGAGAGGACCGGATCTCAGATCTACGCAGGCGTACTCCGGATCAAAGCTTGGTCTTTGATCCCGAGAATTAGGTGATTATTTCCTTGGTGAAATAATCCCCCCCGACTATTATTTCCTTGGTGAAATAATACCCGTCGTACTGCGTAGATCCGACCGGATCTAGATCTCACGGTGGTCCACGGATAAACCCCGGCGCAGGCAAACAACCCACGCAAGCGAGCGACCGCACAACAGGAGCTCGTGATTTGTTCAACAAAAGGATAAAAAGTTGTAATTTTTCTTTTCTTTTATTTAATTTTCATTGTAACCGGATCTTATAAAAAGACCGGATCTTTGTAACCGAAAAACAGTTATTTGAGATAGCAATAGAATCGATGAAGAAAGCAACGATTTTTCCCGCGAACAATCTGGCGACCATAGTAGGAGCCGCCGATCTCGCTGTCGAGATTGGAGCGTCGCAGCCGCGGATCTCAATCCCGGTCGTGGAGGAGGTCGAATACGAGTTCAACCAGCAGAAGTTCGAGGAGTACTTGTCGTCCTCGTCCGGATCTACCTCCCCCCGCAAGTCCAAGAAGTTCTCCTCTAGGAGAAAAACTCGTTGGTATGAAGATGTCAAAAATACCAACGAAGATCTCGCCCCGTTTGATGCCAAAGTCGCATCGGGTGAGATTCCTCTAACTCCCAACCAGGTCAGATCTGCTCTGGCCAACCCTTCCGTCGCAAAGGGCATGGTGACTCTCTTGAAGAGAGCCCACCAAAGGCAACGTCAACGCCTTGCGAAACAATTCGCAAAGGTAATGGAGTCTGTTGACGGGATCCGCTACAACGCGGATTTGAAGAAAAAAAGAGGCAAACAGCCTCAACAACAACTGATGAACGGTGGCTCTTCCAAACCGCCAACGAACGAATGGGTCCGTGTCAAACGGAATCGTTCGACGCTGGAGGAGCGCATTCGCAAGCGCCACGCACTATCAGCGCAGGCACGGGCTCAAGTCGAGGAAGCCCGTAGAAAGCTACAGAAAGAAGTGGCCAAGAAACCGCCACCAACTCGCAAAGTTTAGAGGCCGAAGTCTGAAGCGGCGATTCAAGCTAAGGAACGGCAACTGCAGCCTTCAAAAGTCCAACCTCCGGCGAACCAACCCAAATCGCCGATGATTTCCACAACTACTCCGGGAGATCCCGCAGGACCATCCCAAAGAAGGAAGTCAGTCTTAGAGCGCCTCGGTCCACTTCCCGAGGAGCGAAGCAAAGCTCCAGTCCAAGAACGTTTGGGTCCAATGAAGAAGCCCCGAACGATTCAACATGCTGGGGGTTACCGCAACCCTCAACATGACAAAGAGATCAGGGCAACTAAGCGCACTACGCTGCGCATTGAAGTCCAGGAGCCCGCTGAGGATTCACGCCCACAAAGGCATGTTTCGAGGCGTGTGACTCTCGAAAGCCCGAAGAAGGCAGTTCACCCTCGAAAGGAAACATTCTCGTCTGATGACGAGGATGTTATACCTGGGAAATCGTGCCAACACACGATAAGTTACTCCGACCTTCAAACTGACGAGTTGTACTATCGTGTTGAGGGTACGAGCAAAGCCAGAAAGAGAAGTCCTCGAAGGCTAGAAACTCAATGCCCCTGTTCCAAACTCATCCGGGCGATACTGTCTGAATGCAACAGCATTAAGGCAGTCCCCGAAAGAGTTTTAGTTTTCAAAAGGCTTAGTACCGAAAAGCCAAAACCAAGGCATAGGCATTTCCGACGAAGAAGAACGGTGGTCGAAGATGGAGAATTTCTGAGGGTCACCACCAATATGATCAGCAAAGGAACATCGGCTCAGGACAATCCCGAGGCGATTCCAGAAGTGCCCCGACGTGTCACTCATCTGTAGTCCGGAGCTATCATTCGTGCAACATATGGTAGGGTTCGAACAAGATTACCTTCAGGAGATGAAGAATCAGATGCCGGCTCGGCAGTTGCATCTGACAATACCGTATCCAGCGAAGGACAACCCCGTGAGTCATTCATGATAAGCGCGGAACAAGTGGCCAAGATACTCGAAGATGCCATGGCCAAACAACAGGAGAGAGCTTCAGGTTCGAAATGTAGATGGCCATGCAGAATATGAGAGAAATGCATGAGCAGCAAATCCAGGCACTGACGAACCAGCAAGGCGAACCAAGCCGTCGTAACCAGGTCGTTCAGGAAGATGAGCACACGGATACGGATGAAGCTCGTAATGCCAATAATCCTCCCGTCAACACAGGGGGTGGTAATGAGGATGCTAGTCACAACGCCACGCTTCCACCTCAGAATTGTGCTAACGATAACACGGGTGAAAGTCTGAAGATCAAAAATCTCGAGAGCAAGATCAATACGTTGATTTCCGCTCAAGAGGTGAAGAAAACGGGCATTCCTTGTCCATACCCAAGAGAATGGGAATCAATCCCGTATCCGACGAAGTTCAACCTAATCAACTTCACGCCGTTTGATGGGAAGGGTTCACCCACTCAACATGTGATCTACTTCAAATAACATTTGGGGGTCATCTCTAGCAATGAGCCTCTGATGGTACGGTCCTTCGTTGGCACTCTTCGCGGAGCCGCCTTCGATTGGTATCGCCGCCTCAAGCCAGGTAGCGTGAACAGCTGGGACGATATGGAGACTAAGTTCCTTACCAATTTCTTCGACGACGACACCGAGATATCTATCGGATCGTTGCTGGATGAGAAACAGAAAGACGGGGAGTTAGTCGACACCTTCGTCAAGAGGTTCCGAAACAAGGTGTTGAATTGCAGGGACCCAATTACTGAGGAGTTCATTCTCCAGACCTGCCACAATAATCTTTCATTGGACATGTTGGAAGCAATGGGGACAGCACCGTCCAAAACGTGGAAGGATCTGAAGGTCCGAGGGGAGCAAGCTGAGCGATTCCTCAGAAGGAAGAAGGCGGAAAGAGGCCAGCAAGCGGCGAATGCTCCAACGCAGAACTTCAACCCAAGGGGGAAAGGTAAGGCACATGCTAATGTAGTTGATGCTAACCAAACTTTCCAATTGCAACCTCAGCAACAGCAGCAGCGGTAACAACGGCCTCAGAAGCAGAAATCTTCAGAGCCAAGGTTTCCCAAAGTTTGCTCCTTCAAAGATGATGAAGTTCCCGGCATCTTTAAGTACCTATTGGAGAATAACAAAATCCAGCTGCCGGCGATCGTAGATCAAGAAGGGGCCACCAAAGTGACGGATCGAAGTACTGCGCATACTATAGAGCGGTCCATCACCCTACGAGGTCATGCTACCACCTCAAGGACAAGATCCAGGCGTTAATTGATGTGGGCGTCATAACCCCGAAGCCTGCCAAGAATGTAGGAGCAAACGCAGTGTCAATCAGCTTTGGATCGGTGTCCACAACATGGTTCGAGCCAAAACACGTCACCAAAGTAGGAATGAAGACGGTGAATGATGATCCATATGGACAGCGCCAAAAGTGACTTATACCACACACAGCCCCAAACGGCGAAATCCTCTGGGTTCATCCGGATCTTATTGAAGATGATCAGTGGGCGACTTCCTCGACCAAGAAGGGCAAAGGCAAGTCTTGCAATGCTACTTCTGCAATCTTCGAAGAGGATGGTGATGAAGCTCCTACCTTCCCGCTCTCCGAAGAAGAACAAGAAGTCTTTGCCACTAGAAGCGGAAACCAGTACCACTTCAACTATCCATCAGCTAGTGATCAGTTAGCTGAGCAGGGGGTGACTAAACGGGGACCAGCCAAAACTCTCACAGAGCTGGGGGTGATTGCAGTTCCTAAACCGGTTGAAGATACTCGACGACAGCCGGTGGATAAGCAGAAAGAAAAGAGACCCCAAGAGGTGCAGAATCCGAAGCAGTCTTATTTCAATCGTCCGATTGGAAGAGATAAACCGGAGAGCTCAAAAACTCCGCGTATTTTTGATATTATGGCTCAATTAGCTAATATCCCAGCGCGGATAACGCTGTATGAGATACTGCGGTTGTCCAAGGAGACCAGGGAAGCCTTACAAGAGGCCTTGGCCAATTCAGAAGCGTTCCTCACTCGGATCAAGCCGGCACCTGAAGAGCCAGAACTGTTAGCTCAACAATGCAATGTAGGGGCTAAGAACCTTCCCTGCATTACCTTCACCAAAGAGGACATGCAGACGAAGAATTCGAATCATGATCGACCCCTATACTTCATCGGGTACATTGGCTCCAGCGAAGTCAACCGAATCCAAGTGGATCCGGGTTCCGCTGTGAGTATTATGCCGCTTCGCCTGATGCATAGCCTTGGCATTCCAGTCAGCAAATTGGCATCTACAGGCACGGTCATTTACGGATTCAACACCAGCGGGTCAAGGACTTTGGGAAAGATCTGGATAAAATGTCAGATGGGTGATCTGAAGACGGAGGTCATGTGTTACGTGATTGATGCTGAGACATTATATAACTTACTATTGGGTCGGCCTTGGATCCATAGTAACGTTATAGTTCCCTCCACCCTATATCAGTGTCTGAAATATGTCGACACTGAGGGGAGGGTCAGGACGGTGGTCGCGGATAAGCAACGATTTAAAGGGTTTGAGAATTATTTCACTGATTCTCTCCTTTATGGTAACGAATCCGATACTGAACCATTAGCCCAGGGCACGGACAGCGGAGAAGAAGCTGATTCCGAAGCCGGATTCAATTACAATGGAGGTTTTGTTTTAAATGATATTTTACCCTTTGTAATCAATCTTGACAATGAACAATCGTCAGATGGCAGTTGTAACTGGCAACTTGCCAATATTGAAATAAATGATGATTTAGAGTACTCACTGTCTCTTGATGATGCGATAAAGGGATTATACGATAATCCTAATTTATATACGCCACTTCGATCATCATATGTAACAAAGAAACACCTCCAGCATTCTTTCGGAACAACCCTGATCGTTCCTGCCAAGATAGGAGGCGAAAAAGAAGTAGTTTACAGTAAAGGAGAGGGTTTTCCATTACCTGATCATTTCTTAAGGGAAGAGGAGAATGATGACAAACCTGGCCGACATTTATCTAAGTATAGTCCGGAAGCGCGCAAGCTCATGGAAAAACAGGGATATGATTTCGCACTCGGAGAAGATTTATACTTCGATCGAGGTTCCCAAATTCCAGCCAAAGCAGCATATGTACCAAAAGGAAAACCGGATGATTATTACCATCACAAAAGAGGCTTAGGCTACGTCTTCTCGTCTGATGATGAATGTGGTTGGCAAATTATCGATCAAATTGCTAACAAAGCTAAGGATGGGTACTTGTCAGATTCCTCAGAATGGGACTCCTATACAAGTTTAGGGGAGTATTTAAAGCCCTAATGACGAACATGACTACAGCTGATCCATCTACGATAGAGGACGACGATCAAATACCAACGTGGGAAGACCCATGGGTTCATCTCCTGAACATGCAGTATGGTGATAGGTTTGAACAGAGGGAACCCCGCACTGAAGACGAAATAGTCCAAATTAATATGGGCGATGAGGCCAACCCGGAGCCCATATTCATCAGCGGTAGTCTTCCCCCAAATAAAAAAGAGGAATTAATTGCTCTCATCAGGGAATATATCGACGTCTTCGCTTGGAATTACGAAGACATGCCAGGGCTCGACCCCAATGTGGCAATGCATCGCCTCGATATCAAGACGGATGCCAAACCTGTCAAATAACAGCAGAGACGGTTTCGTCCGCAGATTATGGAAGCCATCGAGATGGAGGTTAAGAAATTAATCAACTCAGGATTCATCCGAGAGGAGCAGCATCCAGACTGGCTAGCTAATATTGTCCCAGTCATGAAGAAAAATGGTAAAATCAGGATATGCATCGACTTCAGGGACCTGAATGCAGCATGTCCGAAAGACGATTTTCCTCTCCCAATCACGGACGTCATCATCGACAATACATGTGGATTTGAGAGAATGTCCTTTATGGATGGCTTTTTGGGGTATAACCAAATCAAGATGCACCCAGATGATGAGAAGCATACAGCGTTCAGAACACCCCTCGGTGTTTTCTGCTACACGGTAATGCCTTTCGGTCTAAATAATGCAGGCGCCACATACCAGCAAGCAATGACTAAAATTTTCCAAAAGCACCTCAGGAAAACGGTCGAGTGCTACGTTGATGATTTGGTTGTAAAAATCCGCAACAAAGAAGATCACATCAAGGACTTGAAGACGATGTTCGATCTCATGCGGAGTCATCAATTGAAGATGAACCCCACTAAATCCTTCCTTGGAATGTCCAGCAGAAAATTCTTTGGATTCGTCATCACCACTAAAGGTATACACATCGATCCTGACAAGGTGAAGGCGATACATGAATTGCAACCCCCGAGAAATCTAAGAGAACTCAGAGGATTGCAAGGGCGTTTAGCTTACATCCGGTGGTTCATCTCAAATCTTTCTAGGAAGTGTCAACCATTTTCTAAACTAAACAAAAAAGGTGTGTCATTTATTTGGGACGACGCCTGCCAAAAAGCACTCGAAGATATCAAGATGTATCTGACGAATCCTCCTGTTCTTGTCACACCAAAATCAGGTAAACCGTTCTTGATTTACATCAAGGCGATGAACCATTCGATAAGTGCTTTATTAGCACAAGACGATGATAATGGTCATGAACAGGCAGTTTATTACCTAAGTCGGACTTTGGTAGGTGCCGAGTCCCGATATCCGATGATTGAGAAAGAATGCCTCGCATTGGTATTCGTAGTACAAAAGATGCGGCATTATTTGGTCGGACAGACGATTTACGTTATTTCTAATGTTAATCCAGTACGGGTATTTATGACGTAACCAGGTTCGATGAATTGGCGGTTAGCGAAGTGGGCCCTTCTCTTGTCCCAGTATGATTTGCACTTCAAACAGCAGAAGTCGGTCAAAGGAAAAGCGATTTGTGATCTTTTGGCGGCAAACCTGACAACAGATACGACAGAAGTATATGATGACTTGCCGGATGAAACCCACGAGGTTAATACTACATCACACCAATAAGTATAGCAATTATACTTTGATGGTGCTTCGAGAGCAGTTAATAAGGCAGTAACCCCCGGATATCCTAAAGTCTCCTCCGGAGTTGGAGTTGTCTTAGTTTCCCCGGGGAAGCATGTGATGCCTCGGGCTTATTCACTGACAGATCCATGTTCCAATAATGTAGCCGAGTACAACGCGCTCCTCATTGGACTCAGTTTCGCCAAGGAGCTGGGAGTCGAATATCTCGAAGCTTTTGGGGATTCTCAATTGATAGTCAACCAAGTCCGTGGAGAGTATGAAGTCAGGAACCAAGACCTGATCCCATACCACTAGGAGGCCGTCAAAATGGCAGATTCTTTCGAAGAATTCTTTATTAAATACATCCCTTGTCTCCAGAACGCTTATGCGGATGCACTGGCAGCACTAGCAATATCACTCGCACAGCCGCCCGAAACTGAACTGCTAGTCACAGTAAGATCGCATCAACTCTGCATACACATATACAATATGGATATCAAAGAGGAAGATGATAGAAACATAAACGCCAAGGAGGTGAACTCAACTCAAATCGAGTCTGAGTCCCGAGACTGGCGTTTTCCTATCTTTGACTACGTCCAATATGGTATTTTGCCAGAGGATGTAAAAGAAAGGGAATCAATCCGCCGAAGAGCACCAAGGTTCTTCTATAATACCGAGACCCGTACGTTATACCATCGGGGGTATGATGATTTGCTACTCCGATGCCTTTCGAACGAAGAAGCAGAAGAAGTTCTTAAGGAAGCACACGAAGGAGAATGCGGGGCGCATCAGCCTGGTCCCAAACTGTATGATCGCATCAGGAGAATGGGATATTTTTGGCCAACAATGGTTCGTGACGCGATTGAATACGCCCGAGGATGTCACGCTTGTCAGGTACATGCAAATTATATGCACCAACCACCGGAGCGTTTACATACGTTAACCACGTCTTGGCCATTCGAGACATGGGGTATGGACATTGTCGGTCCTATTTTCCCCCTTCAGTCAAAGGTGATCGATTTATTCTCGCAATCACGGATTACTTTTCAAAGTGGGCTGAAGCAATTCCGCTTAAAGAAGTGAAGACGAACAACGTCATCAATTTCATTAAGCATCATGTCATATACCGACACGGCGTGCCAAGACGGATCATTCATGACAACGGTCCACAGTTCATAAGCAACGCTTTCGTCAGGTTTTGTGACAAGTTCAAGATTCAAGATGTTTCGTCAACAGCTTATTATCCCGCTACGAACGGATTAGCTGAGGCTTTTAACAAGACGATCATTAAGATCCTATCAAAGCTCGTGAAGACTAATAAACGAGACTGGGACGATAAACTCGGTGAAGCACTCTGGGCTTATCGCACCACCGTACGTACACCTACGGGAGCCACCCCGTATTCGTTGGTATACGGATGTGAAGCTGTGCTACCGTTGGAAATCCAAATCCCATCCCTTTGGATTGCTCTCGCAACGGAGATGACGATGGAAGAACAACATCAGAAATGTCTCGGAGAACTCGAAATGTTGGATGAAAGGCGCTTGGAAGCTCAACAACATATTGAGTTTTATCAAGCCAGAATATCTAGGGCTTTTAACAAAAGAGTCCGACAGAGAAGCTTCAAGGAAGGAGATCTGGTCCTCGCTGCTCGCCGACCGATAATCCTCAACTCCAAGAAGAAAGGTAAGTTTGAACCCAAATGGGAAGGACCGTTTGTGATAGACACAGTCTACTCAAACGGTGCATATCGCCTCATTTCCCTAGAGGGCGTCAGGCAATTAATGCCAATAAATGGGAAGTTCCTGAAAAAGTACTATCCTTAGTACATTCAGGATAACCCATTTATCAGGAAGTTCCTCGAAGAATATTACACTTAATATTCTAGAGGATAAGCTAAAATTATTTCTACCACCAAAATCTCTCACTGATCGATTTCAATTGACAGTGAGTCCACCAAAATTGTCTTTCTGGTCTAAGCCACCAACAAATTCCCCTCTTGATTCTTTCCACGAACAAGAGGCCCACTTTCAATTCAGAGTTTCCTTTCGATAAACGAAAGAGCTCCCCTCTTTTCTCTTTTGTTAAACCTCTTCATGGTTATAACCAAAGTTGAAATTTCATTTCGATAAACGAAAAAACTCATCTAGATAATCAATCCTATAAAAGGTAAGCTTATTTAGATCTTCCGGATTCTCAGAGTGGAGATCACACTTCTAGTTTCTTTCTTGCACTGGAAATAGAATATAAAATTCTTCCTTTCCAGAATCAATGAATAGAATATAAAATTCTTCCTTCCTTGTTCGGGGAATAAAATATAAAATTCTTCCTTCCCACACCAATCCTTTTCCAAGAATTTAGGATTCATCCTAGGAAGTTTATCCCGAATCCTAAGCAGGGATAAGTCTGCGCCTAACACGCGCTGCCGGTTTAGTCTTTCTCCGCAGAAAAAGACACCAGAGTTCGATTCTGGGATATTTTATCCTGAAACCTAAGTAAGGATAAGTCTGTGCCTAACCCGCGCTGCCGGTTAGTTCTTAGCCGTTTAAAAAGAACACCCGCCCACATATTGAACATTGTGGCAGGTTGTTATTAATAACACCAAAATCCATGCCTTACACGCATGGGGAATTTCATCCTGAATCCTAAGAAAGGATATGCCGACGCCTAACACGCGTCGCCGGTTTAATCTTTACCCGTAGAAAGAGATATCAGAACCTGATTCTGGAGACCTTTATCCCGAAGCCTAAGTAGGGATAAGTCAACGTCTAATGCACGTTGCTGGGTAGCCTATTCCCATAACAATGGCGAAGTCTACGTATTCAAAGTCGTAGCAAAGAGTCTAAGGGAGTTTATTCCGTTAGCACAACGTCACATGCGGAACGGATTTAGACAATCCGCATGCTAGCCCGACTCAAACGGTAGTCGGTAAAGGCTAATCAAATCCGTTGAAGGCTGGGGGTTAGCCAAAAATCCTAAAGTCAACGCCTAACACGCGTCGCCGGGTAGCCTATTCCCGTAACAAATGGTAAAGTCTATGTATTCAACATCATAGCACAAAGTCTAAAGGAGTTCATTCCTTTAGCACAACGTCACATGCGGAACGGATTAAAACAATCCGCATGTAAGCCCGATTCAAACGGTAGTCGGTAAGAGCATGTCAAATCCGTTGAAGGCTGAGGATTTGCCAAAAATCCTAAGTCAACGTCTCATACACGTTGCTGTTTAGTCTTTTCACAGGAGAAAGACGAAGTCTACATATTCAATATCGTAGCACTAAAAGGGTTAACTCTTTTAGCTCAACGTCACATGCGGAACGGACTTAAACAATCCGCATGCTAGCCCGACTCAAACGGTAGTCGGTAAAGGCTTATCAAACCCGTTGATGGCTAAGAATTTGCTAAAAATTTTATAAATACGAGTCATTGACGTATCAATTCCATAGATTGGTCTCGTGACTCAAGTATTTGCCACGCTCCAATTCCTTAAGAGCTTAAACTGTGTATACTCCAGCAGACGTACGAGTATAAACTGTGTCGAACACCAGACAACGCGTCGCAATAAAGTTTAGATGCCGGACAACGCGTCACAAGGAAGCTCAAACGCCGGACAACGCGTTGTAAATGAAGATTCAACACCGACAATCGATGGTCAGCAAACTCGAGCTAAAAAGTTAGGAAATCGAGAATTGACTTCAAGTCCAAAATTTTGACAGACGGTCAGACAATAAATGCAGCCCCGAAACCCTTACAGACATTCGACAAAGCACTGAATAGCTTGGTGGACTGAAGGAATCAAGAATAGAAGCCATTCTAAATATCCCGTCATAACCGATTGAAGGATGGGACAATCATATCCAAAGTATTCCAGACTCTTCTATAAAAGAACGAGGCTGAAATACTTTGGAGGGGGTATCTGTAGGTGTATAAAACTGCCTATAGGTCCCTTAACACAGCTCGGCGACGTCGATTCGACAAACGAACCATCGAGCAACGTATCCAAACACAATCGTTAGTCCACAACACTGAAGCCAAGTGATACGCGACGAAGCGGATTAACGAGGCTACAAGGCGAACGAACCGCACGCAAACAACGGAATAAATCCACTCGCGTGCGGAATCAAGCTAACGGTTGAAGAATCAACGAGTCATCCAACCAAGAGCGGACTCGAACAAATCACGATCGATTTAAGATCAGTTTTGGACTCAAATTCAAAAGTGGATTTACTGCCAAATCAAGAACCAGATTTACTGCCAAATCAGGTCAAACGAATCAAGTCCGAACAAATCTACCACAAAACGGACACAACGATGGAAAACGGCGAAACCAACACCCAGAGGGGCTCGGCCAAAACCGAGCCACCTCTAGGTGGCTCGGTCAAAGCCGAGCCACCCTGAGGTGGCTTGGTGGTCGAGCCACCTCAAGGTGTCTCGGCCAATTGAGGTGGCTCGGTGGCCGGCTCAGATCTGTGCCAAGGCACAGATCTGGTTGCCTATAAATAGAGGGCTTGGTTCATTTGTTCAGGGGTTGGAAAATTTGGAGAGGCGAAGCCCTGCTGGATTCAAGACTCAGATCTAAAAAAGATCCAAGCTTTGGGACTTCGAGGACTCGCTCTTCCAGATCTGGTGCTCAGCGATCGTCAACGTCAAATAAGGTAAGAGTTCGAGAGGACCGGATCTCAGATCTACGCAGGCGTACTCCGGATCAAAGCTTGGTCTTTGATCCCGAGAATTGGGCGATTATTTCCTTGGTGAAATAATCCCCCCCGGCTATTATTTCCTTGGTGAAATAATACCCGTCGTACTGCGTAGATCCGACCGGATCTAGATCTCGCGGTGGTCCACGGATAAACCCCAGCGTAGGCAAACAACCCACGCAAGTGAGCGACCGCACAACAGGAGCTCGTGATTTGTTCGACAAAAGGATAAAAAGTTGTAATTTTTCTTTTCTTTTATTTGATTTTCATTGTAACCGGATCTTATAAAAAGACCGGATCTTTGTAACCGAAAAACAGTTATTTGAGATAGCAATGGAATCGATGAAGAAAGCAACGATTTTTCCCGCGAACATTCTAGACTATGATGTAGAATTTTTTTATTACCCTTTTCCTTTATGGATAATTGTGAACCCATAGTTGGACTCCATCCTTTTGTAGATCTCTTCATCTATATATTTCTTTTATTGTCTTAGTTACATGCCCTATGGTATAGTTTTGGCTTAATTTCCATATACAGGATGATCTAGAGGCATGAATGTGGCCGAATGGTTACATTGCTGGCCAAGTCACGTTCAATTTATTACATTTTAGAACCGGGGCATGAAAATGTTTTTATTTGTATCAGAGTCAGGTTAGATAATTATTGGCTCATCCTATATAGAAAAAAATTAGGCTAAAAATAGAGCATGTATAGAATATGTTCTTTACTATTCAGAAAGACGTCCTTTGACTCCCAATACCTTGATTCTTAAGTCCAAAATTTGACCAATCTTATTTTAGGTAATCATTATGGCCCCAAAACATCGCCCCCTACTCTAGTTGGGACTGAGGGACAACATGTCGATCAGGCTGATCTTGCAGAAGCGATTAGGGAGCTAGTAGCTCATAATTGCCGAAGGGATGGGCAGCAGCATGCTGCAAGATCGGGTAATGTGTCCGATTTTCAAAAGCTCAACCCGCAACACTTTGCAGGAACTGAAAACGAATGTGAGGCTGAGATGTAGTTGCAAACCACGGATCGCCTATAAACGGCAACAAAGATACTAGATAAAGACCGAGTGGATATTGTTCAGCTATAGCTCGTTAATGTAGCCAGGACCTGGAGGGACACAGAGGAGGAGAAGCTGCCTAAGCCAATTTCAAGGGAGACATTCTGGGAGAGTTTCCTACTGGCATTTTTCTTGAAAACATCTCATCTTGAGATGCTGATGTAGTTTTCTATGCTGAGACAGAGAGCTAGTACTGTAGATAAGTATGCAGCAGAATTTGTCAAGCTCGGCAGGCTTACCCTGGGATGGTGTCGAATGAGGTGGATAATGGACAAAGGTTCATGCAGGGTCTAAATTTTGAGATCCACTCAGATTTACAGTCAGAAGGGGATTGAGACTTAAGCAGATGTCCTAGAGGTAGCTTAAAAAGTAGAACAACTGATTGAGATCATGAATTCAGTGAGGAGAAGGGCAAACAAGCACCCTACATGACAAACCTCAGGGAGTAACCAGCAGAAGCCGAAGATGGTAGGAGCACGAGCTAAGCGCCAGTAGACAGGGATTTCGAGACCAGCTCCACAACCAACCAAAACATGATTTGCCATTTTTGTAGCAAGCTAAGGCACTTGATGAAGGACTATAGGTAAGCTAACGGGTTGTGCCTAGCATGTGGGGCAGCAGATCATCAGCTTACCACTTATCCTAGTAGAGGGGTTTCAGGAAGAGCTTCAGGTGGAGCGATAGTACTAGCAGGCCAGGCTAGACATGGTGGACAATATTGGAGTCCGTCATTTCCTACCTAGCAGCAGATGTTCCAAGGACATCATAGGGGTCAACAATTTTAAAGCCAGAGACAGTGGAGAGGTTCCCATTTCCATCACTCATACCAACCGCAATATCAGCAGAGGCGCCCAAGGTAATATGGTAAGCAAGCTCAGCAGTAGCAGAGACAAGGTCAGGTTCTGATATTTACCGCTGAGCAAGCAGACACATCTGGTGATGTGGTCATAGGTACCATTTTGGTTTATTCAGTCCCTACGTTTACCCTATCTGATTCTGGGGCATCGCACTATTTTATATCCGCTCATTCATTGCACAACACACCATACCATGCAATAGTTTAGATGCAGGCTTGAATGTCCATACAAGTAGCAGGGTATTAATGTCTAGTAGGGAGTGTAAGAGATGCCTAGTAGTAGTCTGTGGTATGGAGCCATTTGCAGACTTATTGGTGGTTGACACTAATAGGTTCAATGTTATTTTGGGGATGGTTTGGCTTTACAACTTCCATGCGATTATCAACAGTCGAGATACCAGATCACCCAGAGTTTGAGTTTATGAGCGGCAGCAAAGTGATGGAGCAGCCAGAGTATCGAGTAGGCATAGATAAAGTATTAACCTGGATAGAGTAGAGGAGAAGCCCATACCAGGAATTATCGAGGAGTTTCTTGATGTTTTCCCTAATGAGTTGTCGGGTCTGCCACTAGATAGAGATATAGAGTTTGTCATCAATCTAATTTTAGGAGTTGCACCCATCTCAAAACAACCTTACCGGATGCCGATAGCAGATTTAGAGGAGTTGTGAAAGCAGGTCTGTAGGGCATAAAATTCGGTTCTCAATGGAGATTCGTATTGATAAGAATTGCTTATTACAAATCAAGAATTAAAAATTATAACATAAGCGAAAAGAATGCTCTTCTTGTTTAACGTGGGTTCTTTAGCAACGATAGGATGCCTCCCTCGAATGCTTGTGTCAAGTTTGCTTCCCTTGGATGATCTGAATGAGGTTGTGGGCAAGCTTTAATATGCAGTAGAAGCTTGATTGGATGAGTTCGATCAACCGAGGCCAAACAAGTACTTGTGTTTGTGGGCTGAAGATGCCATGAATTCGGTCTTCTTGAATGACAAGTAAGTCTGATCTCCAAATAACAAGACTTCACCAACGGCGTGCTAGAAACAAGATGGATCTCAAGTCCAAGATGGTCTTGAGATCTCTCAAATTCACCCTCAAAGAGGTTAGGTACTAAGACCCTTTCTCTATGGCTGCTCATGGCCTTTTATAGAGAGGAAGGAGGGTGTAACCACTCCATTAAATCATGGGAAGTGACCATTCCCATACTGGGTATGGCCTTAAGGAGAATCATGACCATTCCCTTAAATCATGGGAAGTGACCATTTCCATACTGGGTATGACCATAAGGAGCATCATAGTCATTCCCTTAAATCATGAGAAGTGACCTCTCCCATGCCTCAAGTAGGTAGGCTTGGCAAGCTTGAGGGTGAGCTTGCCTTGTGCAGGCGATCTTCAAGCATGCAGGCGATCTTTAAGCGCGTAGGCGAGCTTGGGTCATGCAGGCGAGCTTCAAGATGTCAGGCGAGCTTAGCCTTTAAGTGAGCCTAGATCGTTCAGGCGAGCTTCAAGCTGTTAGGCGAGCTTGACCTTCAGGCGAGCTTGTCCTAAATCAGGCAAGCTTTAACCTGTTAGGCGAGCTTGGCTTATGTAGGCGAGCTTCTAGCTGTCAGGTGAGCTTGCTAGGTGAGGCTATGTATGCGAGTCAGCCTCATTCAAGCGAGCTTAAAGCTTCAAGCCTTTAGGTGAGCTTGCTCTTCAGGTGAGCTAAACTCCTTTGCAGACGAGCTTGCACTTCAGGCGAGCTCCAAAACATACTATGAAGAACAGGTCATAACTTTCAAACCGTAAGCCAGAATTTGACGAATTATATATGAAAATCAACTATCTCAATGAGACGGGGTAGACCAATCCAACCAAAGTTTGGTTTCCATAGTTCTTTTCACTAAATTCCCTCCGGTTTGTAAGATATCAGCGTTTTGTCTATTTTGTGAAGTCAAGCATTCAGGCGAATTTGACTTTCAGGTGAGTCTGACTTCGCTCAGGTAGGCCTGACTTCACTCAGATGGACCGTGAGATATTCTGCTTGTTCCAAGTTGCTGCATAGGTATAAAAGTAATTTTTATTACCTACAAAACTCCCTCTAAAGTTTTTAGACTCAAATTGGGTTGCATAGGGTCTAGAATACTTTAGATCTTACGACCTACTGAATGATCCCTGTTCAAACAGAGTGAGGAGCCTTCCAACGAGCTCGGTAAAATTAAACTCTTCAGTCGCAGCTAATGATCACCAACTAGGATATTTAGCAAACCCTTAGCTATCAACAGATTTGATAAGTCTTTACCGACTACCGTTTGAATTGGGCTAGCCATACTATTCCCCTCAGTATGATGAGTTGTTGAGAAGTTTCTTTTAGGCTTAATGCTAAAATTTTGTCTCTACCCTTAGCCGTTCGAGATGTCGGGTTGGGTTAATTATAACCGTTAAGCTGTAATTAGGTTCGGTCATGTCGTTAAATATAACAATTTGGCCCAAAAATGAGTGACTGCTTGTATAACTGATCGCTTGAGGGTCCGAATAACGACTCATCGCTTAGTAGGTCATTACTCGAGAATGGGCAGTCGATAGGGCATATCATTTGGTAGGCCGCTATCGACGAACAACGTCATTTGCGGGAGTGACGATGTTGGGGTAATCAGATCGTTTAGGGACGTATAGTGTGACGACTAATTAGAATAGTAGCACATTGCATGGTAGGCTACTATCATCGATTGTTCTATGAATATTTAAATTCTTGGAATGGATCAAATCGTTCAGGGACATAGGAGTATGACGACTGATCAGACAACATCATTTATAGGAATGAAAAAGTTGACTATCAGAGGTAATTGTTAACATGATAGTTTTGTGGACCCATCATCCTATTAGAAAAGATTGGTGGGAGATTTGTCAGAGGTTTAATGTTAACGTGATGAGATTGTCATGATTAGGGTGACTTTGAGGACTTACCATCCTATTGAAGAGGATTGGTAAGTTGATTGTCAGAGGTGTAGTGTTAACATGACAGGATTATCATGATCAGAGCAACTTTAAGGACTTACTATCCTATTGAAGAGGATTGATAAGTTAATTTATCAAAGGTGTAATGTTAACATGATAGGATTGTCGCGATCAGAGAGATTTGAGGACTTACCATCCTATTAAAGAGGATTGGTAAGTTGATTGTCAGAGGTGTAGTGTTAACATGATAAGATTGTCACGATCAGAGCGACTTTGTTGATTTATCATCATGTTGATGAGGATTGATAAGTGGATTGTTATAGGTGTAGTGTTAACATGATAGGATTATCACGATCAAAACGACTTTGAGGACTTATCATCCTATTGATGAGGATTGATAAGTAGATTTTCAGAGGTGTAGTGTTAACATGACAGTGGGAGTGGACCCGTCGTCCTGTTAGAGAGGATTAACAAGGGAAATTTAGAGGAGACTATCAGAGGTAATTATTAACGTGATAGTTTTGGATGGACCCACTATCCCGCTGAAGAGGATTGGTAGGAGGGTTGACTATCAAAGGTGGCTGTTAACATGATAGCTTTGGGTGGATCCACCATCCCGTTGAAGAGGATTGGTGGGAGAATTGACTATTAGATATAATTGTTAACATGATAGTTTTGTGGAGTTGATTAATGACGAGCTTCGAGTCATCATGACTCCATCAGAGAGAAGAATCAAGGTAGTACATGGTTTTGCAGAGAAACCGAGACTAACCCCACTCCAGCGACAATCAAGATTAAAGGTAAAGACGCCTTAGTCGATCTCGCGGGAGCTGAAGGATGAAATCCTCTTCTATGCTAACACATTGCGCATTTGAGTAAACCGTCTCTACTACGAATGAGTATGAAGTGGCCGTCGGATGTTGGTCCTCCAGCGATTGACACATATAAGCTTCACTGATCACCCTTGGCCAATAGTAACCAAGTCGTCGTAGTCGGTCCCATAGTTCAGGTCCAAGTTAGCAGGCTCCATAGATGTCATCGTAGGCTTCTTTTGCTTCGAAGCATTGCCCCTCTGTTTTAAAGAGGGTTTGGATGAGGAAGTGGTTTCCACCACCAAGGTATCTTGGTCATCACCTCCTCGAAATTCGCATGGCTCTTCAGCATCCATACGCTTGAGCATGATCTCGACTTGTTCTCCTTGGTGGATTAAGTCCTTCTATGAGCGACCTTCGACATCGCCCATATTGAACAGAATGTCGATGGAGAGATTATTCCGCATATCTCTATGATGGACCCAGGCTCCAATCTATGGTACCATTCAAAAGCGACCCCCTTGAGGGTACTAATGAAAAGTTGAGTTATAATAGGATCATTTCCCACTATGTGTCCAGTTTGCGATTGGAAGTAGTAAACATGTTGGGTAGTAGAACCATTGCCATTGAATTGCAGGAGGTCCAGTGGCTTGAACTTTGTCGGGTAGGAGACCTATCCTATTCAACTAGATATGGTCTGACCACTCCCAGCTCGTTCCTATTTGTCTAGAGATTCAAGGCCTCGAGTTGACTTTGGAACTCGTCGAGTCTTTTGTCTCTTTGATTATTACCCAAAGATGACGCTCCTCCAGATGACTCGGATGAGGAGTGAGAAGGAGTAAGCACCCGCTCTTTGTGCTTCGAGGATTTCCGTGAAGTCCGCAAAGTTCTCTCTTTCTTATTCTTCTTCTCGTTCAAAGCTGCTCCAACATCTCTTTCATAGAGTTGATGGTTGCTTGTTGCTTGTTGAATCTCTTGTATATCTCATCGGGGATGTCGGTCATGTGCACTTCCGTGCTTTCGCCCTGAATAGAGCTTAAAGCTTGAGATGTTGCCACTGTCGAGCAATCATCATTGTCATCATCAGAGACGGGAGCTGAGCGTGTGTAATCAAATGGAATAGCCACCCCCGCATGGACGCGAGTGTGTTGGTAGATACCTTCACACTCAATGGGGAGGCTTTTCAATTCCGATGAGAATCCAGGATACGAGGAATCTGAATTCTTGGCCTTAGACTTCCCTGTCAGATTGACAGTTGCGGCGGGGAGCTCTATATCATCGGAAGCTCATCTCCTATGACGATTGTGTCTGCGGTAAGGAGGTTTTGCCTCTAGCGGTTGCTTAAAGAGCCTCTCGAACACCAAAGGCTTTGATGGTTTAGTACATTGGTAGTCAATGAGTACTAATATAATAAACCTCTTGTAGTGGCACTGAGGATTCGCCTCGTGAATCATGCGTTTGCGAGTCAAGCACTCTCTAAAATCCCCTGTAGGTTGATGGCGACAACCTCCAACTTCAGAAGGACCAACCAAGTGCTTGTGAGAGGAGGGCTCAAGAGAGCATTTGAAAGAATACTTGGAAATTTTACCAAGTGTTGGAATCAGGCGAGTTTGCCTTGACAGACGAACTTGCCTTGACAAACGAGCTTGGGCCTGTTGGTGAAGTTCAGCATGGCGAGGCTCGCCTATTGGGTGAGCTTACATCTGTTGGTGGGCTTGCATGTGTTGCTGAGGTCTATCCTGGCGAGGCTCTCCTGTTAGGCAAGCTTGGTGTAGTGCGCCTACCTGGCGAGCTGGTGTTTTACCTTTCTGGCGAAGGTCGGCTTGCGGACGAAGTTAGGCCGTTAGGCGAGCTCGGGCCTGTTAGTGAAGTTCAGCCATCTGGCAAACTTAGGCTATCAGGCGAGCTTAGTGAAGTCCGCCTATTTGAGCTTGCAGGCAAGCTTGGGCTATCAGGTGAGCTTGATGAAGTCTGCTTGTTTTATGAAGCCCGCCTAAACTGCAGAGTTCCCCGGATTTGCGAAGTTCGCTAGAATTGGGAACTTCGTCTGAATTGTTGAGTTCGCCAGATTTGGGTAGTTCGCCAGATTTGAGAATTTTGCTAATGGAACGAAGCTCGTCTGAGTTGGTGGGCTCACCTAATTGACGCAATTCATCTGAATTAGGAACGTGGTCTTCAAAGTGAAGCCCGCTTGATTTGGCGGGCTCACCTGATTTGAGCGGTTCGTCAGAATTGGGAGCCTTGCTCATAGAGCAAAGCTCACCTGAATTGTTAGGCTCACTTAGGACTTTGAGTTTGCCAAATTTGGGAAATTTATCAATAGAGTGAAGCCTGCCTGAGTAGGTGGGCTCGCCTGATTGATGCAGTTCGCCAAAATTGGGAACTTAGCATTCATTCTTGGCATCTTGGTTGGTCTCAACAGCCTTGGGGGGGTAGAACCCCAGTGCTTGCTTGGGTAGAGCTCTCAATTTTCTTAGGCTGACTCACACACACAACCTTTTGGTATTTGTGTGACATCTTGCCGCAAGAGGAAGCCGAAGACAAGAATTATTCGTACTTCGTTTAATCGTACTTGATGAAGGACTCAACGATAGTACCCGCGGCAACCTCGTCAAACTGCGCCACCGCCATTTTATTTGAAAAGATGAATTCTCCCATTGTGGTCGCCATCTTCTGTGGGGCGTAAAATTCGGTTCTCAATGAAGATTTGTATTGATAAGAATTGTTTATTACAAATCAAGAATCAAAAATTATAATAGAAGCGAAGAGAATGCTCTTCTTGTTTAACGTGACTTCTTCAGTAGCGATAGGACGCCTCCCTCGAATGCTTGCGCCGAGTTTACTTCCCTTGAATGAACTGAACGAGATTGTAGGCAAGCTTTAGTACGCAGTAGAAGCTTGATTGGATGAGTTCGATCAACCGAGGCCAAACAAGTGCTTGTGCTTGTGGGCTAAAGATGCCACATATTTGGTCTTCTTGAATGACAATAAGTCTGATCTCCAAAGAACAAGACTCCACCTACGGCGTGCCATGAACAAGATAGACTCCACCTACGGCGTGCTATGAACAAGATAGATCTCAAGTCCAAGATGGTCTTGAGATCTCTCAAATTAGCCCTCAAAGAGGTCAGGTCCTAAGACCCTTTCTCTATGGCTGCTCATGACCTTTTATAGAGAGGAAGGAGGGTGTAACTACTCCCTTAAATCATGGGAAGTGACCATTCCCATACTAGGTATCACCATGAGGAGAATCATGACCAATCCCTTAAATCATGGGAAGTGACTATTCCCATACTGGGTATGGTCATGAGAAGAATCATAGTTATTCTCTTAAATTGTGGGAAGTGACCTCTCCCATGCCTCAAGTGGGTGGGCTTGGAAAGCTTGTGGGTGAGCTTGCCTTGTGTAGGCGAGCTTGGTCATGTAGGCGAGCTTGGCCTTTAGGCGAGCCTGGATCATGCAGGCAAGGTTGGCCCAAATCAGGCAAGCTTCAAGCTGTCAGGCGAGCTTGTCTTATGCAGGCGAGCTTCCAGCTATCATGCGAGCTTGGCCTTCAGGCAAGCTTAGTAGGCAAGGCTATGCAGATGAGACAGCCTCATTCAGGCGAGCTTAAAATTTCAAGCCTTCTGGCGAGCTTGCCCTTCAGGTGAGCTAAACTCCTTTGCAGGCTTGCTCTTCAGGCGTGCTCTAGAACATGCTATGGAGAACAAATCATAACTTTCAAATCGTAAGTCAGAATTTGACAAATTATATATGTAAATCGACTATCTTGATAAGATGGGGCTAACCAAATCAACCAAAGTTTGGTTTGTTATCATCTGTTTTTTCCAAATTCCATTCGGTTTGAGAGATATCAGCATTTTTATTTGTTTTTTGAAGTCAAGCATTTAGGCGAACTTGATTTTCTGATGGGTCTGACTTTGCTCAGGTGGGCCTGACTTCACTTTGATGGATCGTGGAGTTCTTCTGCTTGTTTCAAGTTGTTGTGCAGGGATAAAGACAATTTTTATTGCCTACAAGGTCCAGGAGCATCTTGATAAGAAATTTATCAGGCTTAGTACTTCACCTTGGGGAGCATTGGTGGTGTTGGTGCCAAAGACAGATAGTAGCCGAAGGATGTGTATTGACTAGAGGGTGTTGAGTTGAGTTATCATTAAAAATAAGTACCTTATTCCTATGATTGATGATCTTTTCAATCAGCTTGGAGAAGCTAGGGTTTTTCTAAGATGGACCTCAGGTCAGACTATCATCAACTAAAGGAGAGGAAGGAAGACATACCCATGACTGCATTCCGCACACGATATGGACATTATGAGTTCCTGGTGATGTCGTTCGGAGTAACAAATGCTCCATCTACATTTATAATCTTGATGAACAAGGTGTTTTCTTAGTATCTCCACCAGTATGTGGTGGTGTTTATCGATGACATCCTTGTATACTCTAAGACCAAGGAAGATCATGTAGAGCATTGAAGGACTATGTTGGAAATCCTACAGAAGGAGAAGCTCTATGGAAAATTGAACAAGTGTGATTGTTTGGTGCTAAAGTTGCTTTTTTTCATTGCCATTGGAACTATTACAATCGTTTATCGATTACAAGTTCAATAAAATAAAAAAAGTTGATCTTTTTATAAGATCTCCTTACACAATGAAAAATAAAGATTACAACTTTGTCAAACAATACACAGATCCTATTTATTAGTCTCTGTTTGCATGTGATCTTTGCCTATGCCTGGGTTTATCCGTGGACCGTCGCAGATCAGATCCGGTTGATCAGAAGGCTAAAAGTTTGTTGTTTAATAAAGGAAACAAGAACAGAAGTGATAATCTTGACCAAGCAAGATTATGACTCTTCTCGAGATCAAGTCCAAGCCTGATCTCAAGGAATGGGGGAACGGGGCTTCAGATCTCTCAAAATCCACTCTTTATGCAAAGGAAATCGCCAAGATCTGCTATCCTTCGCTGAAATTCGTGGCTCTTGGCTTTGCAATTCGGCATCACCTCCTCCTCTTTGATTAAAATTCGCCCCCTCTGCAAGAAAACCCTAGGCTCGTATTTATAGGGCTTCAGATGCAGGGTATTTAGATAAGAATGAAGGATTTTATCCTATCTTCAGTTAACAATGGCCTAACCACGTATTAGGATGATATCAAGGTAGTTATGTCACGCCCCGCTTCCTAAAATACACGGGAATCGGAACGTGAACAAGCCCGCGACGTATTAGATTGAGAAGAAATATACACTGTTATTTTTTTCTCTTTTCTTCTCAATCCAATACGCTAAGCGTCTAGAATTAAATACAATGCGAAGTCACAGGACCCCGATCATAATCAGCAAGAATATAATAGACAAACTCAGAATAAAAGAATACATATCATATCACAAATGAATATCATCCAAGACATAATGATACGGGTCAAACATGCCCTTATACAAAACTATCTCAAAGAAATAATGGAGAATATAATACATCGTTCAAACTGAAATGGAAAGTACTATAAGAGTAAATGGAACCATCAACTAATAAATGGAAAGAATAGGCGTCGACTCCTTCTTCTGCTCCGTCTACAGGGTACTCCTGCTGAACCTGTTCTTCGTCTAAGTTTGACGTACACCAGAGAAAATAGGTGTACGTCAGGTGCATGGCACACGGCAAGACCCCACAAAAGAAAATAGAACGAACAGAAATCCAATGCGAAAAATGATACGATAACAGAAACAATAAAAGAACGTACAACTGAAATCCACAAAATCAACATGCGAAAACACTACTAAAACATGGTAAACATAAAGCATCCAAAATCGATCAAGTAACGAGATCATGTAGCTAGCGATCAGAAACAATCATACAAGTCATAAGGTAATACAACTAGATGAAATTAATACTTAAAAATCTACAACAAGAGACGTAGTACGTCGAGCGAAATAATCCAAACAAGGAAACCCTCATGTATATACCATATGTCTCAAATTATAGATAATTAAATATTAACCCCGATCTATATATGAAAGAAACACAACTGTCCTACATCTCACAGTAATCCATACCTAGCCAAGCAACGAGGTCATGTAACTAACCATCCTAAAACTCACTGGTCCACATCTCACATAAAGTCAACATTCATATCACCGGATAACTGACTGTTCACAAATCCTCTACGCGCATCCAATACTGCTACACGAATCGGTCAGAGGACTACACGCAATCCGATTTCGGCCTGGTCCGAACTCAAGCAGAACTCGGGTGACTACACAAATTCACTGACTAAAGTGACTACACGAATTCACTTTAGCCCAACAAACCAACCCCAGTGACTACACGAATTCACTGGCGCGAGCCTGAAAGATACATCAACAGTCTTATCCGATCATATAAACATGGACTTCCCTATCCCAACTCTCTTCTATTTTCTAAGTCAACCATAAACCTCATTGAAAACTCGGGTTCACCGCCTAAACTCAGTCAACACACTCACACATGTCACTAAGTCTGTTCATGACGCACGAGACCACTAAGTCATGAACTACTAAGGTTCTCAAACACAACAAGTAGATAATAATAACACTAATTTCACGCAACCACATCATGACATGTGGAATACAGTAAAATATTTACAAAACACGAAACGTAATCATGAACAGCAACTACGTAATTCAGAAAATAATACTTTTTCCAAAATAATTTCTTTTAGAAATATTTTTCATTATAATAATCCAACTAGTCTTAAAAAAATCATAACTTTATTTATTTAAATAATCTTTTTATAAAATAAACTCTTTTAAATTATTATTCTAAAATAATCTCTTTTACACAAAGTAAATGCTTTTCTCATTACAATAAATCTAAAATCATCTTTAAATATTCTATTTAATATTTTTTCTTCCAAAATAATTTCTTTTAAAATATTTCTCATAATAATAGTTCAGAATAATCCCTTTTACAAAATTTAATAATCCCTTTTACAAAATTATTCTTTCTTTCAAAAATATTTTGTAATTAATCATAAACTATTTTTCAATATTTCCACTCATCGTATATAGCATCACTGCACAAAATATAACCACCACAGTATTATCAACAACCCATGCAGATAATATAATATCAGTATAATCTACGCAACTAATCAGATATAAATATTAAAATAACAAAGCAAAGGGAAGCAGGATCTTGCCTCGGGGTTTGTCGAACGAATCGACGTTGACAGCACGGGTCGGATCTGGCGCGGGGAGCACGGCGGCGAACTCGGGTCGGCATCGAGCAGCGGTGAGCTTGGGTCAGGGCTGACGGCGGGTGAGTTCGACGGTGAAGGTACAGGGGGCGGCAGATCTGAGGTGGTCGGGGTTGTGGCTACTTGTCAGAGTTGGAGGTGAGTCAGCGGCAAGGGCAGAGCAAAGGGCGGCGTGGCATGAGGTCAGCGAGGGCAAGGCGGAGGCTGAGGGCGGCCTGGGGGTGGCTGTAGGGGGTGGTTCAAAGGGCTGAGGCGGAGGGAAGCTGGAGCGGGGAGGAGTAGGGGGCTTGGTCGCGGCGGTTCTCAGGGCGGCGAGTTCGAGCGGCATGTGGATCTGGGTTTGTGGGGGCGGGTTGTGGTCGTCGGAGGGAAGCGACGCGGGAGGATAAAGGCGGCTTAGGGTTGAGGCACGGGCGGACGCGGTGGAGCGGCGGTCAGAGCGGGTTCGATGGCTGGCAGCGTGTGCGAACAGAGGAGAGGGGCTGGGTGCTTGGCGGCGTGTGGCCGGAGGGGAGGCGGTGGTATGGAGGAGGTCGAAGCTCAGGGGGTTGACGCTGAGGCGAGCGACGGTGTGGATTCGAACGGCGGAAGGACGAGGGGGCGGTGGTGCGGTCTCCGATGAGGAAGAGAGGACGGAGGAGAAGGTGGTGGAGACGAGGGCGTGGGCTGAGGAGGCGGAGAACATGGGCGGCGGTTTCTTGGC